>JAYJMB010007027.1:64098-80503 GCA_036873735.1 Pouteria campechiana
TCTGTAAACTTTACAACATCTAGCCCAATTGGTGCTTTCTGGATGTGATCATCAATGTGCCCTTGCTGCATTGGATAAAGATGGCACTGATATGGCATGGTTATGGCCTTCCCAAGCAAACAAAGTTTTAATGAAACACCTCTGCACATTGATGCAACTCTCTGGTACTTTCCTAGAATACCCCTGACCTCATATGGACATCTGCAACTCAACAACCTTTGATTTCCTGCTAGTTCATCAGCAATGGATGGAATGGCATCACCATTCACACGGGCTTGACCTGGCAGGAGTAGTTGTTCTTTGCAGTCTTGTTGGGATGATCAGTTGAGTGAATTGCAGAAGTCCAATTCAATATAGAAGGAATGGCTATGGTGAGATGCTGAGGTTTCATCTGATACTGTGACTTATCCTAATTAAATTTGCTGATTCAGTCTCTGTCAAACATCTGTTAAAGAATGGTTACTACCAATTTGTCTGTCTTGATTTAATTGAGTTGATCATTGGATTTCGTCAGTTGAGCACTCAGAGGGACCCTAAGGTAGTCATTTTCACTTCGGCCTGGAAAGCATTTAGGAGCTTGTTGCATGTCTTTAGCTGCTTCAGTGGGATTTTTTATCCTGATCGAACTGATGAAGGAAAAACCAGAGAATGTCTGATTCTTTTTTCTATTTCTTCCAGAAGGGAAAAGCAAACAAAGTTAGGGAGAGGCTGTGTTTGCCGCATGGGTTGTGAATGAAAAGAGAGAATATCATGGCACTTCCAGTTAGCAAAAGATCAAAGCATTATCTGCACAGTTGTCACTTTGTTGTAAATGAGATTTGTGTACAACATAAGATTTAAAAACAATTAGCTAGCAGTTCTCTGCTCTGGTAAATCAACTGCAATCTTCCTCTAGAATGCATCTCCAAAATTTTGCAATTCACATTCCTCGCAGACAAAATCCAGGTTGGTTGCGCCAAATATCTTGCGACTGAATGACACTTGATGATCAGCCAGCCTGATCTGTAGCAAAATTTCATCTTATTAAATTTTATGAAATTCAATGAAGCTAAATATAGTCCACAGATTTTATTTAATTCGATGCAGGCAAAACAGTTTGCAGAAGATTATGTGACGTGCTCGTGGTGACAGTCTGAATGTTGTTATCATTGCAGATACCATGACAGCTTGTCACTACAGGAACTCCAACAGTCATCAGGTTCCGTTTCCCTATAAAAGCCCCATGTAAATCAAGCAGGGTAATTTTATCTTGTGAACAGCACCGGATTATCGAGCCATTGGCAATTCAAGGCTGCCTCCACATTAATATCGGTGTGGGCCCTTCACCAGATGGCTCGATGCTTCAAAATCTCTCATAGAAAAAACAAAGCTATCCTAGGTTGTCGCCTGGGGCAGCAACCTCATAGACCACGAAAGTTTGATTGCACAGCTAGGAATTTGCAGCCTTCTGAAATGGGCCCCGTGGAAATTATTCTTATTGATGTGGCCTTGAAATGGCCAACAAGCAAATCAAACCCTGTACGAAATGTGGCAAGCAGCCCGACCCTGGACGACCCTTGCTGTGATGATGCACCTGGTCAGGGGAGCATTGTAATGCATGGCAGTGGAAGCATTCACGATCTCTGCCCCTTTTGAATAAACTACTGTTCCACGGTTCCACTACGGTAGAAGCGTGTATTTCTTTGGTGGACCCTTGCACTAGAGAAAGCCCCACCTTTAGACTGCGATTACAGGAGCAATCCCTCGTCGATTATTAATGCCTTTCTTTTCTCGGCTCTTTAAGTAATGCATTGCAAAGAGGTTGAAAGGGGATATTCTTGGAGGGAATACAATCGTTGTCTTTTTTTATGGAATACTCATTTGAGTAAGATGCCTTTCCATGTGATGGATGAGCTTTCGTCTTCTTTCCATCTTCTTCTTCCTCTGAACAGCATTCCTTGAAAGGAATATATGAAGCCATGGAGACAGGCCCAACGCTTTAGGCCTGACAACGTCAGCTACCAAGATCTAATGACCAGCATATTCTGTGGTTTGATAGGTTGTTGCACCAGCCACATGAGGAATTAGCCGCTGGCTGTTGGGTGGGAATGTTATCTGCTATTGCTTCAAACAAGACGGAACAGAGTGCTCAGTGTGCCTCCACCACATTTTAACCTATGCAAGAAAATTGAGTCATGATACAATGATAATTGATGAGTAGTACCATAGCAGGGGTTTTGGAAGCGAGTTCTCATCGAAACGTTGCACAAGGTTTTTCCTGCACAATCGAAAGGGTTACAATGTTACATGGACATTGTCAGTTCTGTCTAATATTTTTCACCTGACAAATTATATAATACAAAGATGTAAGTGAAAACTTATTTAGTTGAAGCAAAATATTATACTATGAATCTTTATAAACCATTAATTTGATAATCACCTTTTTTAGGTTTTTCTAATTATGCCTTAATCTAAACTTTAAAATAGACTTGTATTATAATTTTAAATAATTTTATATCATACTTGATCAAATAATAATAAGTTCATGTCCAAGTTGTCAATTTTTTTAAATTATAATTTTGTTATAATGTCAACCTTTTTTGCTTGGATAAGTTTTCAATTTTTATTATTTCTTTCCTATATAATTTAAATTAGATAAAAAAAATTATTAAATAGGCAGGATCATGTACATAAAATATTTGTGGCCCATCTAGTAAAATAAAACCTAATACTTGCATTTGGTTTGGTTGTGATGGATAACCCACATGGAGGTAATCTACTTGGGGATTATCAACTGTAGCTATTCCTAATATGTAATGTCTCGAAAGCTAATAATCTATAGATGGAAGGATTCTCAACTTGAACAAGGTAGCCTTTTGTGGATAATGTGCAGAAAATTATGTAACGATCTGCATGCAATGGGAAATGCACTAACCCTAGGATAAAAATGTTTATCGCGTATCATTTTCACATTGACAAATAAAAAGGTACATGAAACTAGTTCCCTCACCTACGGGTTATTCCCTGACTATAAGACATTGATGAGAATTAGAAATACGTGGAATGAAATGTTTGGCTAACTGCGTAAATATGATGGGATAAAATGCTCAGTTTTCTATTTTGCTAGAATTTTTTTCTTTTGTCTTCCCATTTTCTATCTTCCATGTCACATTAATGCCTCATGTGACCTAGTTTCTTATATTTGTAATAAATAGGGATTTTTTTTGGTTTCCTTTTTATTATTGTTACTAAATTTTAGGGTTTTAACAAATTTCTTGAACTTTTTGACCAACCTACAACCTCATTATTATCTGTTTCATCTTTATTGTCTTCTTCATTCTTTGATTGTATTTATAGAGTTAACGATTTTTAGCCTTTCTTTGGATCATCTTCTCTTCCTTTTCTTCTTGTCCATAAATCATAAGAGACCTTACGAGTTGGCAATAGTTATTATATCTAGGTCTTTTGCCTCAATGATTATAATCAATTTAGACTTTTTGTTAGGTATTAATAGGGGTGTAAATCAAGTCGGGTTAACTTGGGTTGGGGTAAATTCAACCCTAACCCTATTTATAAATTTCCAACCCAACCCTAACCCTAGCTCTATTTATAAAACCTCAATTCAACTCGAAGAAAATTGGGTCTATTTTGGGTTAAATTTAAGTTAATAAATGAGGTTAAGAAATATTAAATAATACATATTTATCCTAGAAAGTAAGACAAATATATGAGTCAAATACATAATAGAATAAAAATAATATCATAAATCAACCTGTAAACATAAAAAGCAATCTAAATGAATTAGAAAAATGCAAAAATGTCATTAACATAAATTCATTCTAAAAAATGTTCATTTGACTAAACATAAGTTCACTAAACTAGGATTCAAATCAAACAAAGTCTAGATCAAATATACACAATTAAATTCAGATCAACCAAGTTTGAAAGAAGTCTCATCCAAGTTCCACAACCATACGAATACAAAATAAATTCAATCCAAGTTTCATAAATGTAATTTGAATTTAAGGTTTAAGCTTTAAATATAAAATATAAATTAAAACTATATAAGCCTCCATGCTCAAACTTCATTGCATCATTTCAATTAATTTTCATCTAAAATAAATAAAAATTATATTAATAAGTAATCATCAACAAAATGTTAGTATTAGAAAGTAATATATTCTAATTACTTCAAGTTCCATGTTATAAAAATCAAGTATTGTCATCACCACTAGTTCTAACTCCTTTTGTAGAAACTGTAGCATAACAAATATAAGTTTATCATCACATGTTTCAACTTAAAAAGTAAATATTAGAACAATTAAAAGAATATAAAATTACCTCGATCAATTAGTCTAACTTTAATTATATCTTTTTTTATATCATCTAACTGCGATGGTGAACGTGGTCAATCTTGAGTGCAAACCAAACATTCGACAACACGAGATGCCAAAGAACTTTGATGTGGATCAAGAACACAACCTCCTCTACTAAATGCAGGCTCAAAAGCAACAGTAGACACAGGAATAACCAAGATATTTCAAGTCATATGTGACAAAATTCGATATTTAGAAGTAGATCACCATGCCAAAATATCAAAAGGCTGTAGACAATCATCATCATCATTCTCTTCTATAGTATCTTTTAAATATCGATCTAATTCAATTTTCACTTCTATACTAGCCACGTTCTTCAAAAAATTTTTATATGCAGCGTCTTTCCCATGATCAACATGAATAACTTTTGACTTATCACTACTACTTGCTTTTAACTCACTAGGGATATTTATCTTAGTAAATTTTGAACACCTTGTGCATCTTCTCCTTCACTTTTTTAAGTATTTCATTAACTTTTTCATTATCATATATCTTAGAATAACAAAACTGAATATATGTAAATTTGTACCGTGAATCCAAAATAATTGTAATAATCAATAACATATTTATCTTATCAATATCCCCCCAATATTTGTCAAACTTTTCTTTCATTCTTTTACTCATGTCATAAAGAAGGGAATCTTTGGATTTCAACAAATTCAATAGCAATGTTTTATTTTTGCATACTTTGATGAAATAAATGTTGGAAGTAACATATGTAGACCTTGATAAATGATTTGTGAGATCATAAATTTGTTTCAAAATTGTGCACCATCTTCTACCCTTTTCCCAATCACTTTCAAGTGGAGGTCATTCCTTGACAAGGTTTGCATCCTCACTTTTCAAATGTTCGAATACTCTTTGAAATTTCAAAGTGCTTTCAAAACATAAGATATGCCTAATTCCATCTTGTAGGTACATTCAACACTAATAAAATTTATTTTCTAATATGCATTGTAGCAATACATTCATTAAACGACCTTCATCTTGCAAGAAAGCATTTAATAATCCTCATAGCATTCCGAATTCACACAACTAAATCATTTATTTCTTTAATCACATCCTTTACAATCAGATTTATAATATGTGTAGCACATCTAATGTGAAAAATTTACCATCACATAAGAAAGCATTCCTAATTTCAAGCTTTGTTTTCAAAAAGCGTATAGTGACATCATTTGCACTAGCATTTTCAACTATCATTACAAACACTATTTAATTCTCAATTATTTAAACATTAATCTACTACAATTTCAATAGCTTCACAAGTATATGCACTAGGTAGGAGAGAAAAACTAATTATAGTTTTGTGTAACCTCTAACTTGAATCAATGAATACACAATAAGAGAAATATAGCCAATATTTTGATTTTTAGTCCACATATCTGTAGTTAGGCAAACAAATTGAACATTTTTCTTAAATAATTTTTTTAATTTTTTTTCTATTTGAAACATTCAAAACAATCTTGAGTAATTATTTGTTAAGTTACAAGGTTTTATTGTGGACAAATAGTTCACAAAGTTTTTTAAAACCACCATGTTCAATAAAATTAAAAGCCAACTCGTTATGAATAATCATCTTTGAGAGTTTATTTCTGTCAGTTACTTAATCAAATTTCCAAATGGAAATTGTAACACCTCCACCTTCTATAGTAGAAAGTTGCAATAGTTGTTGCTTTGTCCCATCACCCTTAATTTTTTTTTGCATGTCTTTTTAGTGTACTTATGTTTGATTTACTTTCACATTTATATTTGTTAGGGAACTCTAACACATATTAGTTATCGAGTTGACAACTCACCACGTCAGACTACTACCTTTTTGGGATCTCTCTGAATCCCGTAAAATCTAAAGTTAGGATACGCATCTCCAGGGATTCCTCTCCTAAATAAACTTCTTAGTTCGACCTATGTACAGATTCGTAAGACTCCCGGCTATGCACTCCGCTCATCTATAAATACGAACCAAGTATGCATCCCTAGGAGAGATCACTCATTCTTATTCCATCCTCCCTCCAAAAGTCCTGTATACTAACTTGAGCATCGGTGTATTCACGTTGGGAACACCCCCGGCATCCTCTGATTAGTGTTCGGGTCTTGCAGGAATCAAGGAGGGAAGATCTCAAAAGCTACGTCAGCATTTCGTTTGGGAACTACCTAAACATTGGCGCCATCTATGGGAACCTTTTCAAAAAGTTCAAAAAGATGTCAGATGACATTACAAACACAAACAACGCTCCCTCTCTCCCGCAGTCGTCGACAACACGCAGTCTACGTCGAACTAGAACAATATAGCGCTATAGCCTGAAAACCTGTCAACTCAACCCAGCCCAACAAACCAACAGGCGATGCAACACACGATGTGTGAGATGATGCAGTAGATGATATAGCAATTTATACGGCAACAAGGGAATAATCTATGCGGACCCCCTGCTGCGGAAGCTCTTCTACCACCGCCTCATCCCCAACATTAGAAAGGCCCGACAAACTGACCTAGAGACCCTTACGAAGCCAGTATCTATGTCACCGACCCCACATTAGGAGTATTGCTACCTGGTGTGCTAGCACCACATCCGGTAAATGTAGAAAACACACCGGCCACGGGCATCCTGGCCAACAACCCGGTAAATGCCGTCCATACCGTCTTGGAGCCAATCCAGAGGCAAGTTGACTATGGCCATGAAAGAGAAGCATCCTTGCACCCCGAGATAAGAAAACTCCCAGAAGATAATGCACTAAACTGGAAAGATGGAACACCCAAGGATGGCCAGAGAAGCAAGCATTGGTAAAACGTTCCCCTTTCTGCCTGTAAATTTTGGAGGAGCCTATTCCCAAAGGATTCAGAATGTCATCCCTAGAAGGTTTCGATGGCACCATGGACCCCGATGATCACCTCGCCAGATACGATAGTTAGATGACCCTCGTAGGGGTCTCCGATGCCATTAAATGCCGTGCATTCCCGTCGACATTCAAAGGAGCAGCCCTGTCCTGGTATCAAACTTTGACACCAGAATCCATCAAATCCTTCAGTGATCTAGAAGAACGCTTCTGGAAATGCTTCATAGCTCAACGGAGGCAGAAAATAATAGTGAAATCATTGATGGTGGTAAAGTAAAGGGAGAACGAGACTCTCCGTGAATATGTGAGTAGATTTAATCGGTACACATTAGATGTGGAAAAGCTAGACCACAACATCGTGGCAACAGCACTCCAAAGTGGAATTGCAGACTCGAAGGTCAAATACCAGCTACATCTATGGCCCCCCGAGAGACTACTCGGAGCTCTTGGAAATGCTAAATTGATACATAGACGCAGATGAAAGCACCAGAGAAGAGGATGTTAAAAAACAACGAAGCTGGTCGTGATCCCACCTTCATGGCGGGAAGGAAGCCACTGTCGACGTCACCATGGATACGGGCAAATATCTTCTGCTCACGAATCCGAAAAAAGTAAACCAACATCAATAAACAGAGATACTCCCAGGCATACTCTTAACTGCTCCGCCACCCACGTCCTCCATGAAATCCAGAGACAGGGGTACTAGGTCTCCTCTCCACCAAAGATCAAAAGAAGAAGCCATCTAGATCAAAGCAAATACTGCCTGTTCCACAGAGACATTGGCCATGACACATATGAATGTCGCATCTTAAAAGAAGAAATCGAGAAGCTAATAAAAAGAGGGAAGTTACTACAATATGTGGCCTATGATCCCAGAAAAGTGAAGGATAAACATCAAAAAGGTAGGGGGCGAGAAGAGAGAGAAAAAGACCTTGCAATAGAAGATAATCAACCCATGGTTGGAACCATCAATATGATATCAGGTGGCCCAGTAAACCATCCCCTTACTCTAGTAAACATGGTGGAAAATAGCCCCAAAAGAAAGAAAAAAGAAAAAGAAGACTTCCCGATCATCTTCTCACAAGAAGATAATCCGAATGGAGAAGACCCCAGAATAACACAGTAATTATATCAGCCATCATCCGGAACTACCAAGTGAAAAGAATCATGGTTGACAGTGGTTCCTCGGCAAACATCTTCTTCCACCATTGTTATGAAAAAATGAAGATCTCAAAGAAAGAGCTACAACCTTATGTAGGGCGATTAACTGGCTTCACAAGAGAAGATGTCTTTCCAAAAGGAATCATCAACCTCCCATTTATGATGGGAGATGACCCAGAAAAAGGTTTTGACCAGAAAGTGCTTCCGCAGAAATGGAACTAAAGAGAAAGTGGTTCTGCAGAAACGGAACCGCCAACCCCAGAAAAGGGTTTGACGACCATCGGTTCCGCAGAAACGGGACCGAAGAGAAAGAGGTTCCGCAGAAACAAAACCAAAGAGAAAGAGGTTCTGCAGAAACGGAACTGTCAAACCTCAGTGAAGGGTTTGACGGCCATCGGTTCCGCAGAAACAGAACCGAAGAGAAAGAGGTTCCGCAGAAACGGAATCACCAACCCCATAAAAGGGTTTGACTAGAAAAATCAGTTCCGTAGAAATGGAACCAAAGAGAAAGTGGTTCCATAGAAATGGAACCGCCAAACCCCAGAAAAGGGTTTGACCAGAAAAAGTGGTTCCGCAGAAACAGAACCGCCAAACCCTAGAAAAGGGTTTGACCATAAAAGGTGGTTCCGCAGAAACAAAACTGCCAACCCCAGAAAAGGGTTTGATGACCATCGGTTCCGCAGACATGGGACCAAAGAGAAAGAGGTTCCACAGAAACGGAACTGAAAAGAAAGAGGTTCCGCAGAAACGAAACCGCCAAACCCCAGAAACGGAACTGAAGAGAAAGTGGTTCCGCAGAAACGGAATCGAAGAGAAAGAGGTCCCGCAGAAACGGAACCGAAGAGAAAGAGTTTCCGCAAAAACGGAACCTCCAAACCCCAGAAACAGAACCGAAGAGAAAGTGGTTTTGCAGAAGTAGAACCAAAGAGAAAGAAGTCCCGCAGAAACGGACCCGAAGAGAAAGAGGTTCCACAGAAACAGAACCAAAGAGAAAGAGGTTCCACAGAAACGGAACCACCAACCCTAGTGAAGGGTTTGACGACCATCGGTTCCGCAGAAACGGAACCAAAGAGAAAGTGGTTCCACAGAAACGGAATGGCCAAACCACAGAAAAGGGTTTGACCAGAAAAAGTAATTCCGCAGAAATGGAACCAAAGAGAAAGTGGTTCCGTAGAAACGGAACTGCCAAACCCCAGAAAAGGGTTTGACTAGAAAAAGTGGTCTCGCAGAAACGGAACTGCCAACCCCAGAAAAGGGTTTGATGACATCGGTTCCGTAGAAACAGGACCAAAGAGAAAGAGGTTCTGAAGAAGCGGAACCGAAGAGAAAGAGGTTCCGCAGAAATAAAACTGCCAAATCCCAGTGAAGGGTTTGACGATCATCAGTTCCACAAAAATGGAACCGAAGAGAAAGAGGTTCCACAGAAATGAAACCGCCAACCCCAGAAAAGGTTTTGACGACCATCGGTTCCGCAAAAACGGGATCGAAGAGAAAGAGGTTCCGCAAAAACGGAACCGAAGAGAAAGAGGTTCCACAGAAACGGAACCAAAGAGAAAAAGGTTCTACAGAAACGAAACCACCAAACCCCAGTGAAGGGTTTAATGACCATCGGTTCTGCAGAAACGGAACCAAAGAGAAAGAGGTTCCGCAGAAATGGAACTGCTAACCCCAGAAAAGGGTTTTACCAGAAAAATTGGTTCCATAGAAACGAAACCAAAGAGGAAGTAGTTCCGCAGAAACGGAACCGCTAAACCCCAGAAATGGAACCAAAGAAAAAGTGGTTCCGCAGAAATAGAACCGAAGAGAAAGAGGGTAAAGCCTCCCGCGGATGCCACGGAAGGGTAGAAGAGTCTGTAAATTCCTAGCTCATGGTGGAAGGAAGAAGGTAAAGCCTAAAGGCCGCCATAACAGCCTCAGAAACTCGGGGAAAAGACTTTTTGGTAGCCATTAAAGAAATAGAAAAGTGGAATAAGATGAAGAAGACAAAGGAGGAGGAGAAAAATGATTACCCCGACAAAAAAGATAAAAATGACCAGCCTTGTCTTCGCAACAGCGTCTTAAATAAAATGCCCCCCACAAAACCGCTTAGGGTTTCATGGGAAACTAGAAAATGGATAGGCAAACCGGAAGAGGAACAGGCTAGTTTCTGGCGAAAATTGGAAGCCAGCTGTCGTTAAATCAAATCTCATTCATGGCTCTGCCACGTGGACAAGGAAGAGTAACCGGCATAAGGGCAATTACTTTCGAAATTCAAAAATGCCCGCCAAAAGGACAAAAAATGAAAAGCATGGATCCAAACAGTTCTGGATCCAGCACCCCAGTTCCAGAACAAGTCCAAAAGCGAGATCGATTTTGAGAAGCAGATCTGTGTATTAGAAACGGGCCCGCTAAGATCTTTTTAATCCAACCATTAGATAGATACACGGAAAGATGCATATTTTTGCAAAAAACTCACGCATGAAACTCAAAAAAGAGGGCACTCTGCGCTCTCTTAAGAAGGGGGGACTAGTATTAGGGAAATCTAACACATATTAGTTATCGAGCTGGCAACTCGCCACGTTAGACTACTACCTTTTTGGGATCTCTCCGAATCTCGCAAAATCCAAAGTTAGGATACGCATCTCCAGAGATTCCTCTCCTAAATAAACTTCTTAGTTCGACCTGCATACAGATCCGCAAGACTCCCGGCTACGCACTCCGCTCATCTATAAATATGAACCAGGTATGCATCCTTAGGAGAGATCACTCATTCTTATTCCATCCTCCCTCCAAAAGTCCTGTATACTAACTTGAGCGTCGGAGTGTTCATGTCGGGAACACCCCCGGCGCCCTCTGATTAGTGTTCTGGTCTTGCAGGAATCAAGGAGGGAAGATCTCAAAAGCTACGTCAGTATTCCGTTTGGGAACTACCCAAACAGTATTACTTCTTGCATCTCTTACATATACAATATCTTGCCTTTGTAGCGCTATGTGGAAGAATTTTATCAAAATAATCCCATACGCTAGAAGATGATTTATGTGCCCTTTTTTGTGAAGTAGAAGTAGCCTCAGATGTGCAAGTTGGTGTATTGTCATCTATTTCAATAGTATCCTCTTGTTTCATACTAAATGTAAATATAACTTTCAATATAAATGTCTAAGAAGCTAAAGCAAATATATTAAAGTTTTCATAATACTCATGCATGTGGCAAATATTCACAAATCATAATTTCACATATACTAAAGTTAAATATTAATTAAAGCTAAATAAAACAAAAAATATACCTATTAGTCAAGGAGATAATGTTGTAGAGCAAAAAAGCAGTTCTAGTGCTTTGCCAGAGAAGATGGAGACAATGTTGTAGAGTAGTAGGCAGAGCAGAAGAGGCAAAGAAGATGGAAACAATGATGCAAATGTTATGACATTGTTCTTGCTTGCATGAATGGGTAAAGCTAAAATTCCAGCTTAAGCCAAATTATTCTTTGACTCCATTGCCAAGTAGTAGAGGTAAAGCTAAAATAAAGAAGGAAAAATTGCATTTCACTCCCAAGTAGCAGAGTCAAAGGCAAATTCATGGGAAATTTACAATCCACTACTAAGTAGCAGAGGTGAGAATTTTACATTGCATACCCAAGTAGCAGAGGCAAGCCCTCCAAGCCTATAAATCCACCCTTCCTTTCTCATTTGAGGAAGACAATTTTTCTAAACTGAAGGCTTTGAGGATTTTTCACGAGACAGGTATCTCCCATAATGCCAGATGCTTTTAGCCTACTAGATATTTCTCCTAGGCTTGTGGGAACTCTACTATGGCCCCAATATAGTACACACATGGGTCCCACCCACGCTGCGATAATGGTGGGTCCCACATGATTAACAGACAATAAGATGCTACTAGTTTGAATAATTAAAATATAATTAAACTAGTTAAATCTTAATTAAACCTTGTAAATGGCAAAGTTGCCCTAAAAATATCCCATAAATTAGAAAAATGATGACATGTTACTTATCTATTATTTTAAACTAATTAGGGGCTATCATTAGCACTAATTATTATCATTAGTTCTAATCATGATTAAGCTTATTAACTCAAAATGTAACTAGGCTTAATTTATGCAACCTAACTTTATAATCTCTCACAGGTTAAAGCAGAGATTGCCCGCTTCTAGTTTTTTATGGGATATTAAAAAACAGCACCCATCTACTCATTCAAAAAAGCCTAAGTTAGAACTAAGTCACTGAGTCATGACTCACCGAGTCAAACCTTGGCAAACATTACTCATCAAATCATTTAAAAGTCTAAGTTTAGGACCGAGTCACTAAGTCATGACTTATTGAGTCAAACCTTAACAAACATCATCCATCCAATCATTAAAAAGCCTAAGTTAGTACCAAGTCACTAAGTTAAACCTTAGCAAAACAACTTCAATTAGCTAAATATAGTCAACCTGGCCCACTCTTTCTAAGCTTCTCATGGATAATGTGAGAAAGTTGACCAAAATCCAGTCAACCTGACCCAGAGCTGACCAAAATCCAGTTAACCTAGCCCACTCTTTCTAGTCTTCTCATGGGTAATTTGAGAGAATTGAGTATCTATTTTTGTTTGGTTTCTTTCAAGTATAAGCATAATAGAGATCACTCAGTCCTGAGTCCTTCTAGGATATACAAATTAGGTCACAAACCATCTACTATCTCTGTGATTTCTTATATTTAAATAATAAAAATCACCCAGTCTTGATTCCATTTGAGACAAACTGATTGGATCAAAATTTTCATTTTTTAGGTTAACCTAAAGTCTAGCAACCCAGTTTAGAGCTATGTCATCCTCTCCGCCCATTAGCTTGAGGCGATCTCTTAAATATCAAACTATCACAATGTGCTTAGCGAACCCAATAATAGTACACATTTGTTTAAGAAAGTGTGTTTTATTTTTGAATTTCGAATTTACATTATATTTTTTCTTTTAATCAACGATTTTTCCTCATTGTGGAATGTAATTAAGACTACTTGTGGTCTAGGATATGAATATATAATTTTCTTATATACACAACAAGTGTAATTAATTGAGGACATCAATAATTAAAAAAATAAAAATTTTTAATTTGTTCCAACAAATGACAAATCTTATGTTGTTACATTTTTTTTATTTTTGTGTTCCTCTTTTTGTACTTGTTATAGAAAGAGTCCAATCTAGGGTTGGAACTTCATGCAGGGATAATTGACGTAGTCTAGTTAGTTGCATTATTTCATATGATATATATGAGTTTTATGGAATATGAGATGTATATGATCATAATGAATCATTTTAATATGTAGGACTTATCGTAATTAATAATTTTGATGAGAGATTGTATATATTAAAAGATGATATACTCTGTTTAGTGATGTACTTACATTATCTGTATATCTTATAGATTATGGTCATTGGTATGGTTATAGCGATATGATTTATGCGTATGTAGTCCTTACATATTTAGTCGATCTTGTGGTTGTGAGGAGATGATCAGTTGACTAGCAAGTGGTGCTTGTCCCAGTTAGTGTTGACCAACGGGGCACTACAAGATGGTATTAGAACAATAAGTGAGTATGGGACCACAAGCATAAGATGTTACCAATGGTTAAAGAGTAATTTCATGCAAGTTAGAGTTAGAATGATAGAATAACTTTCAGCACTAATTTAGACATGGTTAGAGATAACTAAGGTATGTTAGTAAGAGATAATATTACTAAAAATATTCATTTTTCTTTAATGTATCAGTGAAACGTGTTGCCTAGAAAGAAAGTATACAAGAGCAAAAGGCATATGGTGGAGAGTGACACAAAAATTGAAAGGCATGTCACTTGACCTCGTGTAACTGGGATCATTATTTTAGAGTGTTCGGCAGAACTAAGGCTTGATGAATGGAGGCGAGAGGAGCCAAAGTCTAATGAGACATACATGCTTGACTTTGAACCTCATTTGGAAGAGATGTTGGTAGAGGAGGAAGAGAGGATTACTCATCTTAGGGAAAAAGTCAAAGAACTAGCTAGAACCAAGCCTAGTAGAGTTGCTACTACAAAGTGTAAGATTGATGGAGACCAAAGGATGGATTAAATAATGAAAATGATGGAAGAAATGACTAGGATAATGACACATTTGGTGCAAGCATAATAGAGGGCTTCATCTGGACCTTTTACATTACCACCCAAGCAGGTTCAGTAGATAATGCAAGCTCAGGTTTAGGTGGAGGCAGAGGAAGCAGAGCTTGTGAGATAAAAAAGTTAGAGGAGAGCACCAAAGGGGCCGTTAGAGATCAGAGTCTTCTAGGACATGAAGCCATCCACATATCATAGAAAAAAAAGATTATAAGGTGACAGATGGTTGAGTTAAAGAATTGGAGATTACATTCAAGTATGTTTCCTGCACAAAGGAGTAGAAGGTGTTGTATGCAGCATTCACACTACAAGGAGATGCAACATATTAGTAGAGGTCTAAGAGAGATACCTTAGCATGAGCAGAGTTTGCGAACAAGTTCTTCCACCATTACATAACGGCCAGCGAAAAAATAACAAAGGCAACTGAGTTTGCCTCTCTAGTCCAAGGGAAGATTACCATAGGAGAATACGAGTCCCAATTCAGATCCTTATCATAATTTGTGGCTTGGATTCATACAGACTAGATAGAAAGGGCTTGTAAGTTTCAAAAAGGGTTGAAGCTCTCCATTCAAGCCAAAGTGGCAACCTTCACACTAACAAATTATGAGGACATGTTAGATTTGGCACTTATGATTGAGCGGGAGGAGGAGATCTCTAAGTATCATGAGTGAAGAAAGGATGCTAAGTCGAAGGGAAGATGAGGTGGTAGAGGAAGATTTTTTGGTCTAGGCTAAGGATAGAGAGATGCTTAAAGAGCTGGTGCAGGTCAATAGCAGGTAGGACAGGAAGTGGCTAACCTCAATGCTTTCTACACATGCAGACAAGAAAGGGATCATAGATGGGAGTGCCCGATGGGGAAGAAAGTATGTTTTATTTATGGGTAGTAGGGTCACATATCCATTCTATGTCCCTAAGCTCGAGGAGGAAAACAAAAGGTTATGAGGACACCATAGACCAAAAGTGGAAGAGGAGGCAAACCACCATTTGCACCAAGGCCATAGATTGACCAGCAACCACAGATAGTGGCATTGGTGAATGCCATTATGCATCAAGAGGTTCAAGATCTAGAGGGGATAACTACAGGTAATCTGGTTGTTAATGATTTCTGGGTTCAGTTTTGTTTGATTCTGGTGTCACTCGAACCTTCATATATGAGAGTTTTGTTAGGAAAGTTGATCTTCCCACATGTGCATTGTATCATAAAGTCAATGTGTCTACTCCACTTAGAGTAGTTTACAGTGCAGATAAGATGACCAATTGGTGTTACATTATCATCAATGGTAGAAATTTTTAGATAAATGTCATTTTCATAGACATGAAAGATTTTGATGATATTTTAGGCATGGACAGGTTGTCACATTGGTATGCTATGGTCCACTGCAAGACTAAGAAGTAGTGTTGTAATTAGCTACTAAAATAGATGTGGTATTTATTAGCTCATATAAGAATAGCGCACCGAAGCTAATATCTGCCATTAAGGCTGTAAGCCTAGTAGGTAAATGATGCACTGCATTTCTAACATCAATGGTTGATGCAGAAGGGGAGGATCAGCAACTTGAAGATGAACCGATTGTTTGTAAATTTCTGGATGTGTTTCTTATTAAGCCTAACCCATCTACTAAACTTGATTGTGATAATGAATGTAATTAAATAACTAAGTTTTGATGATGAAAAAACAAATGAATGAAGAATTAAGGTATTAACAGGTTACTTTCCAAGTGATGCAGTATTTATATATCAAAACATATGTACTTCAGAACCCCTTCAAAGATAACTTAGAACCTCTTCAAAGACAAGGCATAAGCCTCACAACTAACTCCAAAATAATATCACACTTGTTCAAAAGTATTCCTAAATTACTTCAGAAGTTAAACATTCTACTTCAAAGAAATTCTCTATATTTAGAAGTTCTTCAAAAGAACTTTAGAAATACTTTTGAGTC
>JAYJMB010007027.1:80603-101841 GCA_036873735.1 Pouteria campechiana
AAGTTAAACATTCTACTTCAAAGAAATTCTCTATATTTAGAAGTTCTTCAAAAGAACTTTAGAAATACTTTTGAGTCTTAAAGATGTTTTTGAAGATTGATAATAGTAATATAGAATAATTCCAAAAGAAATTTTTTAACTCAGAACCTTATCAAAAGATCTTCAAAGTAATATCAAAGGTCGTCAAAGGCATCTTCAGAAAGCTAGACTATTCTCAGAATTTTAAAAAACTCAAAAATATATCAAAAACAAAATTCAAGCTTCAGAAATACTTCAAAAGTTTTTCAGAAGTTCTTCAGAAGTCTTAAATATGACCATTGATAGTGTTAGAAACCAAGATCAACTTCTAGAGAATCTAAGAATATGCAACTAAGAAAAAAACAAATTAGGACTTATCTCAGAAGTTCTAAAGAAGTGCTTCAAAAACTTTGATAATAGATGGATCGATTGTTAACTTACAAAATTCAACGTCAAAATTTCTGAAGATTTATCTCAAAAGTTCTAAAGTTAGGTAAAATACAAAAAAATCATACCAAATCTACCAAACATTTGAAAAAATGCTAAAGATTACAACAACTAAAATTTCTCTCAAAGCTTATAAAAGGATTATTAAAGTAAGCAAGAAAATAAATATACACAGAGAAAATTTTCTAACTCAAGCATTTAAAAAGAGCATTCAAGATCTTCCATCGATCAACTCCAACTGGTTCCACACTATCAAAGCTCTTAAGCTAGATCAGCATCATCTTTCAAGGAATTTGATACATTCGTCCTTATTGCTTATTTTGTTCATTTATTTAAGCTTTTAATTTCTGTACAAATCTGCTTAAGTAAGAGACACTAATCCATATATTTCTTTTTAGTATCTATTAAATCAAGCATAGTGCTTGCTATTTACGTATTGAGAAAATTAAGTAAGAAAAACTTGCTAAAAATATATGCGTTGGTTGGTGAGCTCCGAAAACTAAAATTTTATAAAAGTTTCTAGTGAGCTTGGAAAACTAGTAAGTTAGTTGGTTAGCTCCTAAAACTAATAGTTTGTAAAAGTTTCTGGTGAGCTTAGAAAACCAGTGAGTTAGTTAGTGAGCTCAGAAAACCAATGTGTATTTGATCAGGTTGATCAAGGTGTTAGTGGAACCTAAGATCAGTAGAGGAGATTTACTCAAAGAAGTGGAATAGGAACCCAGGAAGGATCAAACTACTATAAAGATCTTGTGCATAGGTGCTATGAAATTTACTTCCTTTTATTTTAAGCACATCTCTCAAGTTACTCGCTAAAATTTTTAAAAGCTCAATTCAATCCCTCTCTTGAACTATCATCCAAATGGCCAATATGTTCCACAACACATCCACTAAGGGATAATCCACTTCCAAACCTCCACTTTTAGATGGAACCAATTATGAGTATTGGAAGATGAGGATGCAAAATTTTCTAATTGCCACTGATTACTAATTGTGGCTTGCAATAAAGAATGGATAGAATGTTACTAGTACTAAAAATAAATATGCCCCAGAAAATTTTAATGCAGTAAAACACAATGCTAAGGTGAAGAATTGTCTCTATTGTTCACTATCTTCTTCTAAGTGTGAAAAGATTTTTGCCTATGATTTAGCCAAGAAAATCTGGGACAAACTTTAGGTAGCACATGAAGGTACAAATCAAGTAAAAGAAATTAAAATAAATCTTCTAGTGCAGGGATATCAAGCCTTCTCCATGAAGGAGTCAGAAACCATTTCTGAAATGTTTGAAAGATTTCAAAAAATACCAATGAACTAAAGAACTTGGAAAAGAAATATGAAGAATCTAAGTTAGTAAAAGAGATTTTAAGATCTCTACCTAGATATTGGATGCTTAAAGTAACTACTATCTTGGAAGCAAAAGATCCAGATAAAATGACAGTGGAAGAACTCATGGGATCACTCATGACCCATGAAGTCTTAATGAAGCAAAAGATTCTAGATGAATTCAAAGACAAGAAGATAATTGCTTTACAAACACATTTAGAGAATGAAGAATCTTCAGATAAAGCCTCAATTAGTGAAGATGATGAGGATATGGGAGTGATAATTAGAAGATTCAGAAATATGATTAAGAAGAAAAGATTTGGAAACAGTTCTAAAAGCAACAACAAGAGCAAAGATAAGGAAAATGAGGTTCTAATTTGTTATAATTGCAGCAAGCCTTGGCTTATGAAGTTTAACTGCCCAGAACGAAATAAAAAGCAAAGAGACAAGAAGAAAATGTATAATTTTTACTTTGAAAAAAAGAACACCTCTAACAATAGGAAATTTGAAAAGAAGAAAAAACCTATGGCTGGATAGGAAATGCCAGAGAACATGATGCAAGAAAGCTCAAGTAAAACAGAAGAAGAAAATGAAGCATAATTCAATTTACTTAGCTCCAAAGAAAGAAATTAGGAAGAACATCATATAGGAACAAACTTCATAGCCATCTATGAAGACGAGGTAAATTCAAAAGTTGAAACTCCTGATCTTGAAGAATTATTAGATGACCTATTTTCAGATTTTAAAACTTTAAAAGCCAAACATAAGAAACAAAAAGAGAGTTGAAAAGAACAATCTATGAATGCTCTAAATTAAAATAATAAAATAATTAGCTTAAGACTAACCAAAACATCAACATAAAGCTTCAGAAGATCAAAGCAAAAAATCATGCCCTTAGAAAAATATTGACTTCTACTTTATTTAAACTAAAGGCAAAGAAGAAAGTTGGAGAAAACCAAAGAAAGATAATTAGATAGAACCCAAAAAGAATCTGATTTGGGTACCATAAATTGTTGCTAAAGCTATAAATATAATCATATCTTTAGAAGATGGATTAGTAACATCTAAAAAGCAATGGGTACTAAATGTTCTGCTACTAACCCACCTGGATCCATTCCTAAATGGGTACCAAAAATTATAGTTTGACCTTGTTATTGTAGGTGTGCTTGAGATCCACAAGGAGTAGCAAATGAAGAGTCCCATACAAGATAGTTATATCCAAGAGGGGAGAGGTGAATTGGGTATGTAAAAATAATTCATTGCTTAACCCCTATTGAAATATTTTCCTCTTTTCATAATTGTGTGTGGTGCATTGTAAGATAGATAATAAAAATAGTAAAGTACATGAAGAATAAAATAAGTAAGCAAGCAAACACATAAAGAACTCAATGTTTAAAGTGGTTTGAGAACCCCGTCCCTACATCCACTCTTCCAAGAGCACACACTCATTGTACCTTAGGTTTCACTATATCCTATATAATGAAAATACAAAAGCTCTCCTAGCACTCTCCTGGATTCTAGTTTTGGGGGGTGTAAATAGTATTCCCAAAACTCTTCTAGATTCCAACTCCAGGGGGCATAAACATAGTGCTCCCAGCTCTCTTCTGGTTTTCATGAGTTCACCAGGAAACTCACTAGTTTCTAATATCACCAGCAAACCTATTAATTTTCTAAAGCTCACCAACAACTCTCTAGTTTCATGTTTACCAAAAAACTTACACACTTTTACATAGTATTTCTATCAAGCACAAGGGAAGATTCGATCTCATTTACAGCTCTAACAACATAGAAAGATCTTCTAAAAAAGTAAACTAATGGCCATAAGGATAAGCAGTTTAAGCTCATGCAAAATAAATGATGATTTAAGCTCTTGGCCATGGGTGGAAGGATTTACATAAGATTTATCTCATTTGAAATGTCTTCCTTCACCTGTTTGTATCATTCCACCTTGTCTCCTTAAATAGTTTCTTCATAGTTTTGACCATTGGAGAAAATGGGTTCCATTGAATGTAGAAATGAGAGCAACATTGAATGAATAAAGTCATTGAAAATTCTACCATTGGAGTCCATGCCTTTTTTATTTGTATCGAGCTACTGCATCATCGTTCTTTTATAAATAGGAAGATAAGTTGTTGCTTAAATGTCTTTTCTCATTTTGACTAGATACAACTTGAAAACTTGCAGCACCACCTATTACCTGAAATGGTGATTGAGATAAGTCTATATACTGAACACACAGATGCAAATATCATTTTAGTGCAAGTCATATGAATCAATTTTCCTTTAACAAGTCATCGCCTCTCTCTATCTGTATTTGTCTGTCATAAGTTGCAGACTAATTCTACCATTAGTTTTTCTGTCAATCAATCTTTCATAAGAATGATTTATCTGTTGTAAGTAGTAGATGAACTTTGAATAGTGCAGACAAAGTCGAATTGATTGATAAACAAACTCTGCTTTGTTTGCATGAATTTGTTTAGAATATTTGTCTAGCAGTCGATACTTCATGCATGTGCTTTATCTACTGTAACTGACAGATAAACTCTGAGTGGTGTAGACAAAGTCAAACTAGTTAATAGACAAAATATCCTTTGTCTATTCAAATAAATGAAGTGTTATGTTCTTCTTTTGTTCCACATTTGTCTATTGGAGGTGACAGATGAATTCTACTTTGTCTTGCTCGAACAGATGAAGTATAGTAATCATCTGATATAAGCAATAGACAAACTCTGCTCCATTTGTCTTAGATGAATTAATTTGCATGTTGCATATAGGTTTGTCTATAGTAAGTTGCAAATGAACATGCCTTTGTCTACTAAAGTTTCTTTTGTACAAGCAGCTACTTTGTCTATGCAGCTTCGTCTATGCTCTTTCTATATAACTTCTACTTCATCTTCTACTTTATCCATTTCTTTGTCTACAGTAAGTAACAGACAAATTTGATCTGTAGAAGAAGTGGAGTTTCTCATTTGTTCGGCATTCTTTAAGCATCAAAAGGAGTTTATTACTGTAACTTCTTTCTTTCTTTGTTCTGCATTCTTTGAGCATCAGAAGGAGTTTGTTTCTACAACTTCTTTCTTTCTTCAATTTTATTTTGTCTATCTTGACTCAACTAAAATTGCACTCCTTTGTCTATTCTTCTTGCCTTTTTGTCCTCAAATAAATCCATTCTTCTAACTCTATTAGTCAGACAAAGTTTTCTTTACTTTATACATGATTGTCTGGGTGGTAGTTGCTTCTTTCTTCATCTATTTAAGTGTTTAATGAGATTGCTTCTTCCTACTTACTCTCAGATAAATTTTGTCTGGTCAGTGTAGATAGTTCAGATTTCTTGAACAACTTTATGCTCTTCGACCATGACTTCATCTTCAACTACTTCTATCTTGCACTTGTCAGTTGAATTTTCTCTTTGAGGTTAATAGACAACACAAGCTCATTGTAAAAAATCCTCAAAGCCTAATTTTCTTCCATTTTTTTAGTTCGTGGAAGTTTTCTCTTAGATAGTGCAATCTTTCTTGTTGTTTGTCTTCTTCTTCTTTCACAATCTTCATTAATTCAACTCCTTTAGAATGTAACAGATATTTGTGGCAGTTTGCAGATGATTGTGATCCTGCACTTAGAACATTTTTGCACTTGCTACATTATTAGCTTTCAGATTCATTAACATAATGTATTTTATCCACATGTAACTTTAAAATGTTGTAAAGCAAGGATAATATAAATCTTTATGCAATGCATAATGTAAAAGCTTAAGCAAATATGGTGTTTAGTATAATTCAACAAATTTATGCATTAATAATAATATTAAATTCACTATTAAGTAAAGGATGTGTGCATGCATAATTAAACATCCATGATTATGTATTTATATCAATTAACGTTTATCAATTCATAATTATACATATGATTGTTAGAGATTTAAGCGCACATATATCTTTAATACAAGTTTTATTATCATCAAAATCATATATAGTAATCCTGACAGCAAATGGCATTTTGATAGTAGTTATTCAAGAAACATGACAAGGGAGAGGGAGCCGTTCACAGAGTTAAAATCTAAACATGGAGGAACAATTAACTTAGAGATAACGGAAAAGGTAGAGTGGCTGGGATTGGTAAGATCAGCCAACCTCCCTCTATTACTATTTCAATTGTTCTACTAGTAAAACACAATCTTTTAAGTGAATGTCAATTTTCTAATAATGGTTACAAGGTTGTGTTTGAATTACGTATATGTTCTATGATAGATAGTTCAAATTCAGTTGTAGTACTTGAAAAAAGATGTGGAAATATACATTTAGTAGATTTAAGTGATATCCAAGTCAAATGTCTTGTTGTGAATAATGAAAAATCTTTGTTATGGCATAGAAGACTAGGACATGCCAACAAGTTTATGATTGAAAAGCTATAAAACAAAGATCTTATTGTTGGCTTACCCAAACTAAAATTTGACCAAAATGAGTTTTGTGATAGAATCATTCAAATTTAACAAAAAGTTATACACAACTAAACCACTTCAATTGCTATACATGGATCTTGTTGGACCAATAAGAACCAGAAGTCTTGAAGGAAAATATTATGCATATGTCATTGTAGATAACTATTCTAGATTCACCTTAACAATGTTTTTCGCCTCCAAAGATGAAACTTTTTCATTCTTTGAAACATTTACCAAGCATATGCAAAATAAACAAAATTCTCATATAGTAGTCATAAGAAGTGATGATGGTGGAGAATTTAAAATTCAAAAATTCACTGCTTTTTTGAAAGCAATTAAATTTTTCACACATTCTCTATACTACGAATACCTCAGCAAAATGGAGTAGCTAAAAGAAAAAATAGATCTTTGCAAGAGATGGCAAAGACAATGTTGAGTTAATATAAATTGCCTCAATATTTTTAGGCTGAAGTAATGAATACTGCATGCTACATTATGAATAAGATTTTTCCTAGATCTATATTCAACAAAACTCCATTTGAATTGCACTATGACAAAAAGCCAAATATCTCTCATTTTCACACCTTTGTTTACAAATGTTTCATTCTTAATAATGGGAAAGAAAGTCAATTTTAAAGCAAATCTAATGAAGGCTTTTTCTTTTATTATTTCATTGTTAGCAAGGCATTTATAGTTTACCATCTGAAGAATAAAACTGTAGAGAAATTTGTCCATGTAAAATTTGATGAAAGTACTAACCCCTCTAGAAGGATAAGTGATTTTGATGATAAGATGAGAGAACTCAGAACATCTGCAAAGAAAATAAAGATACAAGATAACAAAAAAAAATTTCATAATTAGAGACACGAATGGATAAAGAAGAAACAGATGATGTACCATCTATCAATGAGGTAAATAATAAAGGTAATAATTCCTTTCCTAAAGATTGAAGGTTTATGCATAATCATCCTAAAATTAAATAATTAATAATATTTATGATAGAGTAAGAACTAGATTTTCATATCATCAAATATATGGTAGTTTTTCTTTCATTTCTCAATTAGAGCCAACTTGCATAGATCAAGCTTTAGAAGATGAAAACTGGATTATAGCTATGCAAAAAGAATTAGACCAATTCAAATGTAGTGATGTATGGATGCTTAGACCAAGGCCTAACCATCAATCTATTATAGGAATTAAGCGGGTCTTTAGGAACAAATTAGATAAATCTAGTATAGTGGTAAGAAATAAAGCAAGATTGGTAGCAAAAGGGTATTGCCAAGAGGAAGGAATGGACTTTAAAAAATCATATGCTCCTATTGCTAGAATTGAGGCTATTAGAATATTATTAGCTTTTACATCTTTCATGAATTTCAAACTTTATCAAATGAATGTAAAAAGGTGCATTCTTAAATGGTATCATTAATGAAGAGGTTTATGTAGAACAACTTCCTGGGTTTGAAGATCCTTATGATCCAAACCATGTTTTCAAACTCACAAAAACTCTTTATGGATTTAAATAAGCTTTTAGAGCATGATATGAGAGACTAAGTAAATTCTTAATAGAAAAAGGATTTACCAGAGGTAAAGTAGATACCACACTCTTCATTAAGCATGAAAAAATGGTTATATTAATTATTCAAATCTATGTAGATGATATTGCATTTGGTGCTACTAATGATAAATTATAACAAGATTTCTCTAAAGTCATCCAGGGAGAATTTGAAATGAGTTTAATGGGTGAGATGAACTTCTTTCTGAGACTTCAAGTTAAGCAGATGAAGGAAGGAATTTTCATTCATCAAGCAAAATATACTAAAGAACTACTCAAGAGATTCAATTTAGAAAAAGGAAAGTCAATGGGCACACTAATGAGCTCCTCTATTAAAATGGATAAGGATGAAAAAGGTAAACCTATTATATGTGATAATATCAGTGTAATAAATCTTGCAAATAATTTAGTATTGCATTCTAGAATTAAACACAGAGGTCAAACATCACTTTATTAGAGATCATGTACAAAATCATGATATTTATTTAGAATATGCACCAACTGAAGATCAATTAGTAGATATTTTAAAAAAGCCACTTCGAGAGGACAAATTATCCAAAATTAGAAGAGAACTTGGTGTACTAGATCCATGCAAATAAAATGCATATTACATGATTTAATTATTTTATAATGTTAATGATCACATGATAATGATTATAATAATGCTAAGATCATGTCTAAAAAATTAAGCTATTTGTGAATGCCATATTTCTAATATTTAGATTACTTCAGAAGTGTGTAAGAAACTCTAAAGGAGTTTCAAAGTCCTTTCAACAATTAAATAATTTTTCTAAGCACCTTCAAAAATCCTGAAACACCCATCAAAATTTTGAAGCATGGATTTAACATCTTTAGAATCTCTAAAGATTGTAACTAGCTTCAGAAGTAATAAAATATACCCTTCATAACACTCTCAGAAATTCTAACGCTACTAAGCTCAAAATTTCTGAAGCCCCATTGTAATTACTGTAATACACTCAGAATCTTTGGAATCACAATTCAAAAACTCGATATCGTTTAAAAAAACTAAATCCAAAAATTTTGAATCTTCCATTCTATTCTCTAAACCCCTCTTCAAAAGTGGTAATTTAAATTCCCTTGTCATCTATATATTATCTCTTCTAAAATGCCTTCATTTTATTTCAGAAAACCTTCTCATTCTCATCCCTAGAATGTCTAAAAACCCCTCTATTTTAAAACCCTAAGCCAAAAATCCTCTAGCTGTTGCAAATGGCTAGGACGAAGAGGGAGAGCAAAATGATAGAATCATCATCCACAGATTCCATGATAAGAAAAGAAAAGAAAGTTCAAAAGAAGAAACTTTAAGGAAGAAGAGAAAAATAAAAGATTACATCTTAAATGTAATCTTCAATAATAATACTTCGGCTTACAATAAATTCATTAAATATTTTGCAGGAAGAAAAATAGTGAAGGAGAGAAATTTTGACTTTGAGGAGTTTGGTGAAAATGGCTTAAATCTAGAAGTAACCAACTGGATTAAATTCTAGGGCTCGGAAGAATTTTTAAGTTATAAGTTCTACCCAAGGCTAGTTCAAGCTTTAATTAATAATTTCAGTTACAACACTAAAAATTCATGGATTGGAAATACGGAGATAGATCTTTCACCTAAAAGCATAAGAATGCATTCAAAATTCCAAATGAAGAAGAAGAAATTGAATATCTATCAACTAGAACTAATCTATTTTCATATTTGGCTGGAGTAGAAATTGATGAAAAAGAAAATTATTTGCATGTAAGTCATCTGAGTGTGGATTTGAAGATTTCTCACATGTTAATCTTTAATAACATCCATCCCAAAATAGGTGGAACTGATCAAATTTCTGAGAAAGAAGATAAGACATTGTTGGATCTGAAAAATAGGAAGAAGATAAACATTAGTCAAATTATGATAGATCAACTATACTAGGTTCAAACAGCTCCCAAGCTTCATCATCCTTATGGGATTATATTGAGTAGATTCTTAAGGATGACCAACATTGATCTTTCTAAAGAAGAAGGAGAAGAATTCAAGGAAAAAGAAATCATAAACAAAGACATCATGAAGAGAATAGGTTCAAACATACTTCACAGTGTTGGATTTCTCAGAAGCTAAGAAAGAAAAAGCAAATAAAGAGATCAAGAATTGAAGTAAAAAGAACAAATAGGCAAGAGACTACTGAAGAAGCAATAGATATGAGAGAAGCAATTCCCACAAGCAGAGAAGAAGAAGAAGACATAGAAGAGAGCATAGCAGTAGCATTATCCAGACCAACCCAAAATCAATAACATTATTCCATACCTCAACCTCATCAACCCACCTACAAAACTCCACAAAACATAAAATCCATTCTTTTAGCCCACCTTCTACCCATTCAAACTAGACTAACCAATCTTGAAAACCATAACACAACTCTTCGCCTATAACTAGACTTGATTTGGGAATCATTGTGTCAAAAATTTAATGCATTATGTGCTCAAATTGAATCTATCAAAACTCAACCTCAAACCCAACCATCCTCCTCTCAAAAATTCTCTCATCACCCACTACACAAAACTTCCTCACTTACTCATTCACACACATAATTAGTTTCTACTAGTGACATTCTTCCTTCAAAGAACATAATCTCTAAAAGGAAAACTCATTTTCACTCTTCTTTGTCTACATCACCTAGATTCCCCTTTCACATCCATCTCCTAAAACTCCAAAAGTTATCTAGTCTTCTTCAGTCTTTCCTAAATTTCTACCATTGAATCATTACCAATTCTACTAGAACATTATCTTTCTAATCCTATAGAACCCTCATTAGATATAAAAGGCCATTCTCTAGAATAGAATTTATTCCACCAGAATCACCAGAATATCTAGATTGGTCTGACTTGTGGGATTCATAAGACATTCCAACAAGATATGATAAATTTCACCCACAAAATATTAGGATTAAGAACCTCAAAACTCCAAAGCCTCCTCCAAAGAAACTAAAAGAGAACTCTAACTTTCTTGTCAGAATCTATCATCCTATCAGAATGACATATTTTGAATTCAAGGTAAGATCAAAAATCAATACTGTCATTTCAAACATAATGCTATCTCATAACCTCAATATCTATCTTAAAGAACTATCATTTTCATAACTCACTAATCCTGTTACCCTTTTTAAAATCCAACTTCATCTTGATCCCCCTCTCACTCCCCAAGGACATGACATTCAAATACTACACATTGAGTCATTCTTAAATGAGTATGCACCAAAAACTTCTCCAAATACTTCCTCAATTTAGGCGGTCTAGAACAACCTTTTCATCTTCCTCATGTCTGCACAATCACATTTTTCTAACTGAGGAAGAATTCTCATTGTTCCTCCAAGCCAATTTGCAAGCTATTGCTAACAACTTCCACTTCCTTATCCACAACTTGCTGATTCATCAATCCAACATAAAATTCAGGTGTGTTTTTCCAAACCATCCCCCACACCTATATCAACTCCACCTTCTCTAAAAGCTTCACGAAAATCACCTTTTGTTCCCAAACCTCTAAAAGTACACTCAAAACCAAAAAAGAAATCTAAAATCTCACCTCAAAAAATTCACAAAAAGGCTTTTCTCTCTCACATCACTATGCATTATGAAGAATATATGGCAAAGGTAAATGTCAATTCTCAATAAACAACCTATGTACTTCCTTGAATTATTAGATCCATCATATCGATCTTGCATTGACTTCATTTATGTTTCTACCTATGCATTTGCCTTAATTCATGAACTACCCACTGCAATTCCTAAAGATTCTACCTTCATTCCTTCTCCTTGTCCCAGAAGTAAACAATCTACTTCTAAGACATATAAGTCTTCTTCCAAACCAACCACTCAACATCTTACCCCCACATCCAACATCTTCCGCCTTCTGCTGACCCCAACTTCTTTCCTAAAATCTGCCATAGAAAGCCTAAAACTTAATCTATTATTATCTTTATCTCACATCTTTCTTTTCTGGATATACTTATTCTTCCATCCGATGTTACTTCTTTTTGTTGTATTGTATCTACACTTTCTATGATATATCTCAATTTGCTATAATGTATCTACACTTGCTATATAAATTCATTTTCTTTGTCACTCTTAAGTACATATGTTTTGTAATTATCATCATATATGTACAACTCCTTCTGATTATAATATAATTTTTTCTCTTATTCTCTTTCACCCTCTAGTTAAACTTTACATTTTAGTCCTTCTGATTATGAGAAAAAGGAGAAAAAATAGGAGAAATAGGAGAAATATCATAGTAACTAAGTATAATGATATCAAAATAACTAAGTGTAACTAACTATAGTGATATCAAAATAACTAAGTATATACATTCAGGGAGAGCTTATCATTAAGGGAGAGCACACTAAGTTAATAAAAGCACATTGCATATGCTGCATATTTTTATGAAAGGTTTATCACTCAAATGTTTTATTATTAAAAAAGAAAAAGAATGTTAAGCCTAACCCCTCTACTAAGCTTGATTTTGATTATGAATGTAATTAAACAACTAAGTTTTGATGATGAATAAAAAAATGAGTAAAGAATTAATATACTAACAAGTTACTTTCTAAGTAATGCAACATTTATATATCAAAATAGATTAAGGAGAGTAACTGCAAGTAATAAACAACATTAATTCTAAACTTATTACATCAAAGGAAGTTAATTTTAAAAAATGTTCAAGTAAAAATACTCAAAAGGAATTCAAAAATATTCAAAAGTATTTTAAATATAAATCAAAATCTCTTTAGAGATAAGGTGTGAAGATTAGAAGTTCAAAAGCATTCAAGAACTGCTTCAGAACCTCTTCAGAAGCATGTTAGAATCTCTTCAAAGACATGGTTTGAAGCTCAGAAGTTCAGAAGTATTCAAGAACCACTTCAGAAGCATGTTAGAATTCCTTCAGAGATAAGATATAAAGCCTAAAAGCATTCAGACATAATCAAATGTACTTGGGAACCCCTTTAGAAATAACTCAAAACCTCTTCAAAGATAAGGCATAAGCCTCAGAAATAACTCTGAAATAATATCATACTTCAGAGGTCATTTAGAAGTATTTGTAAATTACTTCAAAAGTTAAATATTCTACTTCAAAGGAATTCTTTGCATTTAGAAGTTCTTCAGAAGAACTTCAGAAATCCTTCCAAGTCTTAGAGATGTTTCTGAAGATTGATAATAGTAATATAGAATAAGTCTAGAAGAAGTTTCTAAACTCAAAATCTTATCAGAAGATCTTCAAAAGTAATACAGAAAGTCATCAAAAACATCTTCAGAAAGCTAGACTATTCTTATAATTTTAAAAAATGCAAAAATATATCAAAAACAAAATTCAAGCTTTAGTTAACTTCAAAAGTTTTTCAGAAGTCTAAAATATGACCATTAACAATGTTAGAAATCAAGATCAACCTTCAAACAATTTGAGAGTATGCAGCCAAGAAAAATATAAATTATGATTTATCTCAAAAGTTCTGAAGAAGTGCTTTAGAACCTCTGATAAGTAATGGATTGAATGATAACTTACAAAAGTCAATGTCAAAATTTTTGAAGACTTATCTCAAAAGTTTTGAAGCCAAACAGAATGCAAAAAGTTATACCAAATCTACCAAACATTTAAAAAAGTGCTAAAGGTTCCAATAGCTAAAATTTCTATCAAAGATTATAAAAGGATGATTAAAGCAAGCAAGAAAATATATATACATATAGAAAATTTTCTGACTCAAGCATTTAAAAAGAGCATTCAAGATCTTTCATCAATCAACCCCAACTATTTCAACACTATCAAATCTCTTAAAGCAAGATCTGCGTCATCTTTCAAGGAGTTTGATACATTCATATTTATTGCTTACTTTGTTCATTTATTTAAGATTTTAATTTCTATATAAATTTTCCCATGTAAGAGGCACCAATCCGTAGATTTCATTTTAGTATCTATTAAAGCAAACAGGGTGCTTGCCATTTATGTACTGAGAAAATTAAATAAGAAAAACTTATTGAAAGTATACGAGTTGGTTAGTGAGCTTTGAAAATCAGTAGTTTGTAAAAGTTCCTAATGAGCTTGGAAAACCAGTGAGTTAGTTGGTGACCTCCTAGAACCATCAGTTTGTAAAAGTTTTTGGTGAGCTTGGAAAACTCGTGAGTTAGTTGGTGAGCTCAGAAAACCAATGTGTATTTGATCAAGTTGATCAAGGTGCTAGTGGAACCTAAGATCAGTAGAGAAAATTAACTTAGAGAAGTGGAGTAAGAACCTAGAAAGGGCCAAACTACTATAAAAATCTTGTACATATGTGCTGTAAAATTTACTTCCTTTTATTTTAAGTATATCTCTCAAGTTATTGGCTAAAATGTTTGAAAACTCAATTCACCCCCTTTCTTAAGCTACCATCCAACAATGGACTAACATTTTTTGTAGAAATGACTAAGTTGCCACCGGAGCGAAAGGTGGAGTTTGGCATTGATCTTCAATCTGGCACAGCATCAATCTTTTAGGCTCTATATAGAATGGTGCTAGCTAAAATGGCAAAGTTAAAGACGCAATTGCAAGAACTATTAGACAAGGGCTTTATAAGGCTAAGTGTACCACCTTGAGGAGCACCCATCTTATTAATAAAGAAGAAGGAGGGTAGTCTATGGTTATATATAGACTATCAAGAATTGAATTGGGTGATCATTAAGAACAAATATCCGCTTCCCTATATAGATGACTTATTGGATCACTTACAAGGGGAAAGCATGTTCTCAAAGATTAATTTGCAGTCTGGATATCATCAATTGAGACTTAGGGATGTAGATATTCAAAAGACTACTTTCAGGACTCGGTATGGTCACTATGAGTTCCTAGTTATGTCATTTAGTTTGATGAATGCCCCAACTGCATTCATAGATCTTATAAATTGAATATTTAAGCAATACTTAGATCAATTCATCATAGTCTTTATTGATGGTATTCTGATCTACTCAAAGAGTAAGGATGTGCATTAGACGCACTTGAGATTAACACTGTAGAGGCTATATGAAAAGTAGTTATGTGCCAAGTTTAAGAAGTACAGATTTGAGACAAGGTCAGTAGCATTCTTAGGCCATGTCATATCAAGAGATGATATCTTAGTGGATTCCACCAAGATAGTGGCTGAAATAAATTGGGCAAGGCCAGTTAATGCTACTGAGGTGATGAGTTTCTTAGGACTAGCAGAATATTATTGGAGATTTGTAAAGGGGTTCTCTATGATCGCAATTCCCCTAACCAATCTCACACATAAGGGAGTCAAATTCAATTAGACTAATTAATGTGAAGCTGAAGAGACGATTAGTTGAGGCTTTAGTACTTATAATGCCTTTAGGGCAAGGAGGGTTTGACATTATAATGATGCATCTCAGAAGGGCCTAGGATGTGTCTTGATGCAACATGGAAATGTCATAGCTTAATGCATTGAGGTAGTTAAAGTCACATGAAAATAATTACCCTATGCATGACTTGGAGTTGGAAGCAGTTGTGTTCACACTGAAGATTTTGAGACATCTGCATGGGGAGCACTATAACATATACACTGGCCACAAGAGTCTCAAGTGTCAGTATTATATATATGATTTTGATGATAACAAAACTTGTATTAAAGAGAAGAAATCCATATGCTTAAATCTCTAACAATCATATAAATGGTTATGAATTAATAAATAGTAATTATTTTAAACACATAACCATGAATGATTAATTATACAAGCATATATTCCCCACTTTATAGTGTGCACACAATAAACATGAATTAACCTTTACTGCATAAATTTACTAAATAAATTTACTATGCACCATAATTAATTAAGATTTCATATTATGCATTTAATGAAAATGTATATTATACTTGCTTTACAATATACTACAATCACACGAGGATAAAATATATTCTGATATTATATATATAAAAGCTAACAACATAGCAAGTGTAAAAAAATTCAAGTGCAGGATAATGATCATCTACAACAAACTACCATAGCTATCTGCTATATTCTAAAGGAGCTAAACTGATAAAAATTATGGGAGAAAAAGAAGAAAAAGAAAGCTAAAGATAAGCAAGGTTGCAATTGTCTAAAAGAAGCTCCGATAAACAAAAACAATAGGAGATAAACAAGGTTTCAAAGATGTTCTATAATGAGTTTGTGTTGTTTGTCAACCTCAATGAGAAAATATCAATAGGCAAATGCAAAACAAGAAGTTAAAGAAGAAACCATGATTAGAGAGCTTAAATTACTTTTGAGAAATTTGGACCACTAATACTTGATCTGATCAAATTCTGCACAAGACAAAGTGCAATGATGAAGAATCAATTCAACGGATTGGCAGATAAATAAAGAAAGACAAAGAAATTGCTATCTAGACAACCATACACAAAGTAGGAAGATTGGATTAGTCTAAGGATAAAATGGCAATATGAATATAGAAGAGAGTGCAACTTCAGCTGAGCCAAGAAAGACAAATCAAAATTGAAGAACAAAGAAAGTTGCTAGAACAAACCCCTTCTATTGCTCGAAGTGTGCAAAAAAGCTAAAGAATTGTGCCTCGTCTTTGGATCAAAAGGTCATTTGTCACAATAGACAAAGTATCAGCCAAAGCAGAAGATGATGCAAAAGCTGCACAGTGAGGATAGATAAAATTGAATAGATAAAGTATTGCTTGGATTGAAAAGGGCTTCAACAAACAAAGGCATAATCCTCTAAAATAAACAAATGCTGTGCAAAGTATTCTATCCAAGACAAAGCAGAACATAATTTGTCTATTGCTTACATTAGACAATTGCCACACTTCATTTATTTGAGCAAGTTAAAGTAAGCTTCGTTTGGCACCTTCAAAAGACAATGAGGAACAAAACAAGAAAACTACACTTCGTTTGTTAGTGCAAGATTGAGCAAACTTCGTCTGTCAGCTCCAATAGACAATAAAGAACAAAGAAAAAACATCTCGCTTCGTCTGTTAGTATAGAAGAAGATGTTTGTCAATTGATTAGTCTATCTTTGTTAGCATCATCCAGAGATGATCTATTATCTACAAGAGATAAAGCACATTCATGAAGGATCGATAGCAAAGAAACCTTCTAGAGGAATTAGGGCAGATAAGGAAGAGTTTGTCTCTCAGTAAGTTCGATGCCATTTAAAGTTTGTATGATACTTACAATAGACAAATCATTCTTATGAAAGTTCAACTGACAAACAAACCTATGAAGACAGAGAGAGACCATGACTTATTACAGAAAAACTCGATTTATATGACTAGTATACAAATAGAATCTACAGTTGTGTCATCATTATGCTGACTTATACCAGTCACCATTTTCGGCAATAAGCAGCATTGCAAGACTTTCAAAGTTGTGATGAGTCAAATAAGGAATACCTTTTACACAGCTCATCCTCCTCTCTGAACGGCAATGCAACAGCTTGAGACAAATTAGAAAGACCTAGACTTCAATGGCAGAAAACCTAAATGGTTATATTCATTCAACGCTACTCTCATTTATGCATTCAACAGAACCCACCTTCTCCAATGGTCGAAAGTGTGAAAAAGTTATATAACGAGAAAAGGTAGGACGATTCAAAGGTGGTGAAGGAACCCATCTCAAATAAGCCTTATCTTATGCAAATCCTTCCACCCATGACCAAGAGCTTAAACTATCATCTATCTTTCATGAGCTTCAATCTGTTTATCCTTATGGCCATTGTCTTTACATTAGGGGAATATCTTTTGTATTACATAGAGCTAAGAGAGAGAGAGAGAGAGATCATATATTCCCCTGTGCTTCATTGTAACACTTTATAGAGTATCAATTTTTTGGTAAACCTAAAACTAGAGAGTTGTTGGTGAGCTCTAGAAAACAAACAAGTTTGCTGGTGATCTTTGAAACCAGTTAGTTTGTGGTCAGCTTGTGAAAACTATATTGTAATGAGTTTTTGGTGAACTCATGAAAACCATCAAGTTTGCTGGTGACCTTTGAAATCAGTGAGTTTTCTGGTGAGCTCGTAAAACTAGAAGAGTATTGGGGACACTTACTTATCCCCCATGGAACTGGAATCTAGTAGAAGTGTCAAGGACACTTATGTATTCCATTGTACGAGGTATAGTGGAACCCAAGGCACAATGAGTTGGTGTCCATGGAAGAGTGGATGTAGGGACGGGGTCCTGAACCACTATAAAAATTGTCTTGTCTATGTGTGTGTGTGTGTGTTTGCTTTATTTCTCTATACTTTACTGTTCTCTTATTCATCTTACACCACACCGCACACAAGCATGAAAAGAAGAAAATGATCCAACAAGGGTTAAGTAATAAATTTTTATTTACCCAATTCATGCCTCTCCTCTTTGGTTAAGCCATCCTACGGGACTCTACTAATGGTATCAAAGTGGGCTAGATAAACAATTCTAGTGATCCATTTAGCTAACCTGACATTGTCATCCTCTATGTTCTTCAAAGAGTAGTCTATCTTCCATCTTTCAAATTTTTGATAGATTAAACTGGACATAATAGAAAAGAAAATTGGAAACATCTCTTAATATTAAATGATTTTCATCTATGAAAATTTTTTGTATTGACATAAGCGAGGATGAAACGAGAGCAGAGCTGAAAATGTTGAAAACTCACTATATTCTCTCTGTCCCACCATTTGTAAGGATGCCTTAGCTTTTAAACTAATATGAGAAATCTTAGATAAGTTAAAGATAAATTAATAAGATATAAAAACACTTAGCACTCATACACCACTTGCATTATTATTTAAACTAAATTGAGTTTAGGAAATCTAAGAAAGGAGAATATGATCTCCTGAAGAAGAAGAAAGAAAAAGGAGACTTGGTTTGAAGAAACAAAATGAAAAGACATGATGAAATACCAAGTTCCTTTAAAAGGTAAGTGCAGGTATGATACTCAAACTCAAACAACCACGTATTATGTATCATTCTCTGCATTTCAAATTTTGTTAGCATTAGAATTTAGTTTTCAAAGCTTTATGTGTACATCTGCTTCTAATTCATCTATAGAACTAACTTTTACTTCATGTACACTTTATCTCTTTACCTCTGAGATAATTTGAAAATGTATATACACTATCTTCTCCTTCTTCCTCTTGAAGATAGAAATAAAACAACTTTACAAGTTTATCATATATCATCAACTTTTCCTCCAAGAACTGAAAGATTCCAAAAATTCTCAACCACTTTATGAATTGAAATCCCTCTTTCTCAAAGAAACCAAAATCTAATAACTTACCTTTGGTGTAGTTCTTTTTAGCAAACTTTTGGTAGAACTCAATCTTGTCCTTCTTTGATTTGAAATTCTTGAGAGATGAGTCTACTTGAGCTACTTTCTTAGGAATAGTGGTGGCTTTCTTTTGTTGAGAATTAGAGGCTTTCTTTCTAAGAGTGAACCTCCTTGGTACAAACATGGCAAGTTTTGGAGTTGCTTTGGACTTGGTGGGTAATGGAGAAGGTTTTGTTTTTGATGGCATACTTTTCCCATGTTTTAGTTTGGGAGAATTATCTGCGGGGGATGGTGAAGTGCCAATGGGAGTTTTTGGATCAATTTCCTGAACTAGATTTGGAGTGCTATGGAGTCTATCTAGCTGGAGTATCAGTGGGTTCTTAAATTATGATCTCACTAGCTCTTCTTGTTCTGGGAGGAGAAGGTCTAAGAGTTGAGGAATCATCCAACTTCCTCTTGCCCTTTTCCTCAGATGTGGCTCTCTTTGAAACAATAATTTTCTATCGAAAGGGCTAAAAGAAAGATGAAGCTTAGGAATTTTAAGAATAAAAGTCCAAGGCTCAAGATTGACAAAAAAATATGAATTTTTGTCAAACATGAAGAGACAGAGAGAAGGAACCAATAATATGAAATAGGGCAAGAAACAACCTCAACACACATGCAAAAGTATGGTGCTTTCAAATCATCACAACAAACAACTAGACATTTTACATCGCATTGATGCTTTACCAAGCAAGATCCACTAGCATTAATATAAAGATAAACTCAATAACTAACTGTTAAAGCACCCATATAGTTGCATGAATTCAATGAAATAGTATGAGTATTGATGAAAACAAGACTTCCAAGAATGACATGACAAATTTCATGAATTTCATCTATGAGCAATACAAAGATGATTTAAGGTTGTAGGCTAACAAGTAATCAAATAGAAATTCAACCCCAAAAATCAATATTTTCTTACCTTAGGACTAATAAAGCATAAGAAAAGAGTATGCCCATAAGAAAAATAAGATATCAATTAAAGAAAATGGAGAAAAATCAAGAATATGGACTCACATTGACGAATTATAGACAAAAATTGGGGGTTTGCGATTTCTAAAACCCTAAATCCCCAAATTTTTAATTTATGAGGCATAGCAAAAGGGGCTTTCCAATGATTCTTCCCAAACGAAGATACAATCTCATTCAATAAAGGGCATCAAATTTGAATAATAACATGAAATAGAGAGATGATTAAGATGAAAATCCTCAATCTCATGCATTCCATAGCAAAAACGAAAACACCATTGTGAAATTTTTGAAGAGAAGAGAGATACCATTATTTTGCTGAAGAAGAATGAATAAAAACAAGCTCCAAGCAATGAACTTGAGCAGTGGGATGAGCAAAAGCCCTTTGGAAATGAATTAGTCAGTTCTAAGAAGGGGATGACAAACTATCCCGCCCAAATCGCGCATTTAATTTATGCAACTAACTTTGAATTCGTCAACGTTTTTAGTCTGTCAACCTTTACAATCTGTTGACATTTTACTTACATTGATGTTTTGCAAAACAAATAATGTTAACCAAATTTTACACAATTATGTCTTTTATTATGTGGATGTATGCTATGCATTAGGCAAATGGATTAATAATGTCAAGTTCTCTTCTAATATGCAAGAATCTCTTAGTTGAAAGTAGTTTTGTGAAAATATCAGCCAACTGATCTTCAATAGGAATAAATTCAACTAAAATAAATTGAGCATGATCCCTAATGAAGTGATGTCTTATCTCAATGTGTTTAGAACGTGAATGCAATACAAGATTTTTAGTCAAATTTATTGTGCTTATGTTATCACATTTGATAGGAATACATTCAACCTCAAAGTCAAAGCCATGTAACAACTATTTCATCCAAAGTATTTGTGCATAGCAACTAACTATAGCAATGTATTTAGCTTTAGCTATTGATAATGCAACTATACTTTGTTTTCTAAAGTACCAAGATACAAGCATACTACTTAGGAATTGACAAGTTCCACTAGTACTTTTTCTATCTACTTTGTATCTGGCATAGTCGACATCAGAATAACCAACTAATTCAAATGATGAACCTCTAGGATACCATAATTCTAAATGAGATGTTTTCATAAATATTTAAAAATGCATTTGATAACAAAGAGATTTGAGTCCTTTGGATTTAACTGAAATTGAGCACA
>JAYJMB010007028.1:0-53300 GCA_036873735.1 Pouteria campechiana
GTGCAAAAGATGAAGTATTAGGTGCAAAAGATGAAGTATTAGGAGAATAAAATATGACATTTTGCATTCTCATCATGTACACTTGTGAGGAATTATAATTTGAACCATCAAAGGGCTAATGAAAATCATAAGTGTGAAAAAGTCCAAGTGCAGGTCACAGCCGAAGAGCACAGCCACCACCGCCTATTGCTTGCATCGTAGCCACATCGTAGTCGCCTGCAAATACCTCCTATGGTGCACTCAGGAAGTAGTGTTCTCCCTGGACAACCATGGTCACATCGCAGCTGCTTGCGTGTAGCTCCTGTGACTGTAGTTGCAAACCGGAGGCACTATTTGATACCGCCTATCAATTAGAAGAAGAAGTGCTTGGCAAAACCCATATTGCCTTCCACATTGCCAAGAGCGTAGTCGATATCATAGCCACCTATGATTTGCTTATGAATAGATAGCAAGACAGTTTTGGGAGAAAAGATCAAAGACCAACCACATTTGATACTGCAATCGCCTACCATATCACCTGTTGAACAATAGCCGATTGCCGCAGCCACCTCCAATGCACTTGCTAACTTCAACAGTCAAAATTTTGACTGTTGCAAAGCCATTTAATGTAGCCTAACTTCTTCCAATGACCAAGATTTTAAGCGATCTATAAAAGAAGAAATGTTAGGACATTTAAAGGGTGGTTGAAATGGTCATTGAAGAATTTATTGAGCTTTAGCTTTCATATTCTTAAGCAACCCAATCCAAGGCACTCAACCTTTTTTCATAATCTTTCAAGGCTTTTATCTACAACACAAAGGGAAGACATCATCCGATTGAAGTGTGCTTTCAAGTGTAATAAATCTTCCCTTGTGCTTACTAAGAAGCACTACAAAGTGTATTTTCTTTCTCATTTCATATCTGTATTCCTTTTGTTAGTATTGAAGACCAATCTCAAGAAGAACATGAATAATTATTAGAATGTGTCATACAACCAACTTATTATTTTATGCCCTCTTAAGCTGGAATCAAGAAAAGTGCAATAGGCAATAAGTGTATATGCTCCCTAGAGATGGAATCTAGAAGAGTGCAAGAGGCACTAAATGTTTATGCCGTCTAGAGCTGGAATCTAGAAGAGTGAAAGAGGCACTGAGTGTTTATGTCTCCTAGACTAGAATTCAGAAGAGTGTAGGTGCACTAATTTGTATTCTATTATAGAGATAATGGAACCCAAGACATAATGAGTATGTGCTTGAAAGAGTGGAGTAGGGAGGTTATCCTGAACAACTATACATCATATCTTCTGTGTATGATTGGTTTATTTCCTTGCATTCCATTTTCTATTATTTATTCTATAGCAAATTACTTGAAAAGAGGAAATTTAATTAACATGGGTTAAAGCAAGAAAATTTTATAAACTCAAATCACCCATCCCCTCTTGGGTTAAGCCAAGCCTAAGGGACCCAACAATTATATTTTAAAGAGTACTCATTTAACTAGACTATTCAATGAAAGAGCTATTGGGCTTAATTGTCATAAAGAGGAATGAAGAAGAGGAGTTTAGAGTGAGTAAACCATAGTTAATGAATGTGATGATTTAAGTTAAAGCATCTAAGCGTCTATTTGGATGGGCATGAAATAAGAAGGCAGTGTAATAGGCACCCCTTTACACATTTTTTGATAGTAATGTAATATTTCAACTACATCTAACTATTTAACTTTTTTAGTATTTATATTTTAATCATTTCTCTTACTTTTTTCATTAAAAAATTTATTTTATAGGCATCATCAACTACAACACTTTCTATTATCCCTCCTTTCTATTACACTCTACCTAAATAAACCCAAAGTAAAATAGTTTGTATTATTTTTAGTAAATCTTGATACCAGCTATGATACAATCTATGGTGGACATAAGTGACATAAAAGAAATTTATTTTTAGGTGACTATGTTGCATCTTTTAGTTTGTCCTTGGTAAATGACAAAAATGAAAATACCAGTGCAAAGATATGAAAGTAATAAATATAAAGTATAATCATATATACAAATAAGTATAAGAGGAAATATAATAGTTTGATTTGTTCTTGGAACCTACTTCATTCTTTAAGGTTTCCTTACCTTAGGTTCTAATAGAAACACACAAACAACATAGTTTATGATTATCTTCTAGATTCTTAAGCTTTGAGGACTTATATTACATAATTTAGCAACCAACTTATATGACATAATTTAGCAACTATGTTCTAGATAAAGGACTTTAATTTTATAGTTTACCCAACTGCCTTCTTGGTTGAGAATGCCCTATCCAACCAAGAAAAATATAGATAAAAAGATAAATAAAAACACCTCTTAATAGAAAAAATTAATAAGTTAAGCATACAAAGAATCACAATTTTTTTCAACTTTTAAAGCATTAGAGCAAAGACTCTTGAATAATTGTAGAAGATATACTTTTGATTTCATTTACTTAAGCCTTGAACTTATTTGAAAACTCTTTCAAAATTGTTATAAAAATCTCTTATAGTCTTCCTAACTCCTCCTTATATAAATTTTTAAATTTATAATCATCGGAGAAGAAAAAGAGTTGTTGAACTCTTTCCTTATTATTATTTTCCATGTTTTAATGATGACAAAAATAATTATTAATGTCCCCAAGTTATTAATAGTTTACATGTGAAAGAATATACTTGTAAAGATAGTTTAAAAGGTGATAAAAAGTAATTTGAAAAAGAGATGCAAACAATTGGAAACACTTAAGAAATTTTATTAAAAAAAAAAATAAAGTCTTGCACTTTCAGGCAAAGTGTTTGGTGTTCAACAATGCATTCGATGAATGACATTCAATGGATTAGCATCCGATGATTCATCCTTTGAAGCACTTATCCTGATGGATTGATGAACTAAATAAGGGACATAGCCTTGGCATCTGACAATCTACCGTCAATTCAACATCAATTAACCCCTTCAACAAATTCTTTCAATATGCATCCATTGATAGGCATTTGACTGATGTTTTGATGGACTGCATAGGTGGCTTTTTGACAAGAGACATTAGAAGCACCATTAATGCCTACCTACCCTCTTTAATGGTCTGAAAGTTCATAAATGCTACTCCAATAGTTATTTTATGGAACTCAAGCATGAAAGGAGTAAAGAGGAAGGCATCTAAAGTGAATGAGCCTTCAACTTCTTCATCTACCATAGAATTCAAGTATTCAAAGCTTATTAAAGCCTTCTCTTTGTATTCAATCTTTCAAAATGCCTTTATTGCAATTCAAATACTTTCAAAAGAAAGCTTCTTGTGCCTTACTATTTGCTATGCAAGTCTACAACATTGACTTCTTCAATGTCATTTATTGTATTTCCTTGGATAAGCATTGTTGGCCTAAATTAGAGAAGGGATAAATGAGGTATTAGAGTATTGACTCATCTCTAGGTGTTTATTATGGTTGTAAAGGCCCCCTAGAGCTAGAATTTGGAAAGGAGTATTGACTCTAGTGTATATTTCTACTACAATAGTGGAACCTAAGGCAAAGAGGGATTTGCACTCGGAGAAGTGGAGTAGGTTTCCAGATTTTGTTCAAACCATTATAAATTCTATGTGCTTTATATTTCTATAGTTGATTTGTTCGTGTGCCTAATATCTTACATCTTTCAAAGGGGATATTAGTTAACATAACCTCTATACTAAGCATGATTTTGATGATAATATGATTAAATAGCTTAGTTTTGATGATGAACAAACAAATATGTGAAGAATTAAGGTACTAACAAGTTACTTTCCAAGTGATGCAACATTTATATATCAAAATAGATTAAGGAGAGTAATTGCAAGTAATAAAAATTGTTAGTTATAAAATTATTATATTAACCCCTTAAAGAAAGATACTTTAAAAAGGAATGCCCAAATGAAAGTTATTCAGAAATTGCTCAGAAGTAAATCAGAATTTGTTCAAAAACATGGCGTAAAAATTCAAAAATTCAAAAGTACTAAAGAAACACCTTAGAACCTTGTCAGAAGTATGTCAAAACCCTATCAGAAATATAATGCAAAAATAAGAGTAACTCAAAAGTAAACAGACGTATCTTAGAACCCCATCAGAGATTGCTCAGAACCTCCTCAGAATCAGGTGTAGCAATATTATACTATAGAGGTTGTGTAGAAGTTTTCTCAGAACTCTAGAAATACGTTAGAAGTTAAACAGAGGAACTTTCTGCACTCAAAAGTTCTTTAGAAGAACCTTAGAAACAATACCAAGGCATACAGAATTCATCTAGAAGAAAATTCTGAAGTCAAAATTTTCTTAGAAGACCTTTAGAAACAAGATAGAAATACATCAAAAGTAAGTTGAAAAAGTCAAGAACGTCGGAAGTAAATTCGACCCTCAGAATTAAATAAGAAGAATTATTCCACATTTTAAAGAACCTAAGAGACAATATCAAGGCATACATAATTATTCTAGAAGAAATTTTAGTATGTTAGAAGCAACTCAAGATGCTAACATAACACTTAGAAGATCCTCAGAAGCAACCCAGAAGCCTTCTTAGAGCCGTCCTCAAGAAGGCAAGAGTCATAGAAAAATATCAGAAGCAAAATCCATTCTCCATAGGTATATTAGAAGTCTCTCATAAATTCTTTAGAAGTTCAAAATATGACCATTGAAAGCTAAATCAATGCATAGAAAATCTAAAGAGAATACTGCCAAGAAAACACTTATCACAAAAATTTTGAGGAACCACTTCAGAAATTTTGTTAAGTAGTGAATCGAATATCAGAAGTTTTGGGTACTTAACTAAGAAATTATGAAGCCCAACGAATGCAAAAAGTGCTTACCAACTCTGCTTAATAATTTAAAAGCGGTGCTAAAAGTTGCAACAGCTAAATCCTTTCAAAGCCTATAAAAATATGATTAAGGTAACACTTAATTAAATCTAAGAACACACTAAAAATTATTTAATTTAAGAAGACCATTTACGATCTTCCATCATTTAACTCTAACTACTATAATACTGCCAAAGATTTCAAAGCCAGATCTGCGTCAACTTCAAAAGGAGTTTGAATTTGATCTCATTGCATACTTTGTTCATTTAACTGAGTTTAATTTTTATTAAGTCTGCCTAAGTAAGAGGCATTAATCTGTACATTTTCATTTGAAAAAATAGTGAGTTAGTTGGTGAGCTTTGTGAAACCAATAGTTTGTAAAAGTTTTTGGTTAGCTTGGAAAACTAGTAAGTTAGTTGGTAAGCTTGGAAATAAATGTGTATAAGTTAGTTGGTTAAGCTTGGAAACCAACATGTATAAGTTAGTTGGTGAGCTTGGAAACCTATATATAAAAGTTTCTTGTGAGCTTGGAAAACCAGTAAGTTGTTGGTGAGCTTGTAAAACCAACAAGTGTTTAGTGTAACCTGAGTTTAGTAAAGGTGACTGACTTAGAGAAGTAGAGTAGGAACCCTGGAAGGGCCGAACCACTATAAAAATCTTGTACATATATGTTGTCAATTTTACTTTCTTTTATTTTAATTACATCTCTGAAGTTATTGGCCAAAATTTTTGAAAGCTCAATTCACCCCCCTTCTTGAGCAACCATCTAGCTAGGGACCAACAACTGGTACCAGAGCAGGCTTTACTAGTAAATTTTTAATTACTGGTATTTTAACTTGTGAAGAGATCCAAATGACCAGTATGTTCCACAACACATCTGCTGAAGGACAATCCACTTCTAAACTTCCACTTTTTGATACAACCAATTATGGGTATTGGAAGATGATGATGCAAAATTTCTTAATCGGCACAAATTACCAGTTATGGCTCATAGTTAAGAATAAAAAGAATGTTACGAACATAGAAGATAAGTATACACCAGAAGATATTCAAACAGTAGAATATGATGTTAAGATAAAGAATTGTCTCTATTGTGCATTATCTTCATCTGAATTTGAAAAGATTTTCACCTGTGATTTAGCTAAGGTAATCTAGGATAAACATAAGGTAGCACATAAAGGTACAAATAAAGTAAAAGAAACTAACATCAATATTCTAGTACAGGAATATGCATCCTTCTCCATGAAGGAGTTAGAAACTATCTTTGAAATGTTGGAAGATTTTAGAAAAATCATCAATGGACTGAAAAGCTTGGGAGAGAAATATGAAAAACCCAAGTTAGTTAAAAAGATCTTAAAATCTCTGCCTAGATTTTAGATGCCTAAAGTAACTACTATCCAGGAAGCAAAATATCTCGATAAAATGATAGTGGAAGAACTCATGGGATCACTTATGACCCATGAAGTCTTAATAAAGCAAAAGGTTTTAGATGAATTCAAAGGCAAGAAGATTGCTTTACAAGCTGATTTAGAGAATGAAGAATCTTCAGAAGAAGTCTCAATGAGTGAAGATGATAAGGATATGACAGTGATAAGTAGAAGATTCAAAAATAGGACCAAGAAGAAGAAGAAGAAGTTTGAAAACAACTCCAAAAACAATAACAACAACAAGGAAAGGAGAAAAGAGATTCCAATATATTACGATTGTAACAAGTCTAGGCACATGAAGTTTAACTATCTAGAACCAGATAAAAAGGAAACAAGAAAAAAGGTATAATTCTTACATTGATAAAAAGAATATTTCTAATAACAGAAAATTTGAAAAGAAGAAGAAAGCTATGGCTGCATGGGAAATGTTGGAGAATATGATGCAAGAAAGCTCGAGTGAAATAGAAGAAGAAAATGAAGCACAAGTCAGTTCACTCAACTCCAAAGAAAGAAATCAGGAAGAGCATCATACAAGAATAAGTTTCATGGCTATCCATGAAAATGAGGTAAATTCAAAATGGGAAACTTTTGATCTAGAAGAATTATTAGATGAATTATATTTAGATTTCAAAAATTTAAAAGCTAAATATAAGAAAACAAAAGAAAAGTAGAAAGAATAATCTATGAATGCTCTAAGTTAAGACAAGAAAATGCTCAGCTCAAGACTAACTAAAACCTTAACATAAAACTTGAGCAAAAAAAAGCAAAAAATCATGCTTTTAGAAAAACATTGACCTCTACTTTATTTAAACTAAAGGTAAAGAAGAAAAGTAGAGAAAACCAGAGAAAGAAAAATAGCAACCATAGAAGAGAATTAGAACCCAAACAGAACCTGATTTGGGTACCAAAAACTGTCACTAACATAATAAATATAACAATATCTCTAGATAATAAATTATAACATTTAAAAAGTAATGGGTGCCAAAATATTCTGCTACTAACCCACCTGACCTATTCTTAAGTGGGTATAAAAAATTATAGCTTGACCTTATTATTATAGGTGTTCTTTAGAGCCACAAGGACTAGCAAATAATATATTGATAATGGTTGCTCAAAACACATGACAGGGGAGAAGGAACTGTTCATAGAATTAAAAGTTAAAAATGGAGGAACAATTACCTTTGGAGATAATGGAAAAGGTAGAGTGGTTGGGATTGGTACGATTAGCCAACATCCCTCTATTAATATTTCAAATATTTTACCAGTAGAAGAATTAAAACACAATATCTTAAGTGTTAGTCAATTTTGTGATAATGGTTACACGGTTGTCTTTGAATCACATATATGTTCTATGATAAATAGTTCAAATTCAAATGTAGTACTTGGTAAAAGATGTGAAAATGTATATTTATTAGACTTGAGTGATTCTAAGTCAAATGTCATTTTGTGAATAATGAAAAATCCTTGTTGTGGCATAGAAGACTATGACATATCAACAAGTTCATGATTGAAAAACTATACAATAAAGATCTTGTTGTTGGCTTACCCAAACTAAAGTTTGATCAAAATGAATTATGTGATGCTTGCTTAAAAGGAAAGTAAGTTAGATAATCATTCAAATCTAACAAAGAAGTATACACATCCAAACCACTTTAATTGCTACACATGGATCTTGTTGGACCAATAAGACCTTGAAGTCTTGGAGGAAAACATTATGCATATGTCATTGTAGATGACTTTCTAGATTCAACTGGATAACTTTTCTTGCTTCCAAAGATGAGACTATTTCATTATTTAAAATATTTACCAAGCATGTATAGAATGAATAAGATTCTCATATAGTAGCCATAAGAAGTTATCATGGTGGAGAATTTGAAAACTAGAAATTCATAGATTTTTGTGCAAGTAATGAAATTTTGCATACATTCTCTGCACCAAGAACACTTTAGCAAAATGGAGTGGCTGAAAGAAAAAAATAAATACTTATAAGAGATGACAAGGAAAATGTTAAGTGAATATGACTTACCTTAATATTTTTGGGCAGAATCAATGAATACTTCATGCTACACTATTAACAAAATTTTTGTTCGATCTATACTCAACAAAACTCCATTTGAATTATATTATGGTAGAAAACCAAATATTTCTCATTTCCATACTTTTGGTTGCAAATGTTTCATTCTTAATAATGGGAAGAAAAACTGTGGCAAACTTGATAACAAATCTGATGAAGACATTTTTCATGGTTATTCCATTAGTAGTAAGGCATTTAAAGTTTACAATCTGAAAAATAAAACTATAGAGAAATTTATTCATGTAAAATTTGATGAAAGTACTAACACCCCTAGAAGGATAAGTGATTTTGATGATGAAACAGGAGAACTCGCAACATTTGTAGATAAAATAAAGATATAAGATAAAGACAAAGATTCGTCACAATCAAAAATATAAAAAGATGAAGAAGAAACAAATCATGGACCATTCATTAATGAGGTAAATAATGAAGATAATAATTCCTTTTTCAAAGATTGGAGGTTTATGCATGATCATCTTAAAAACCAAATAATTGGTGATATTTATGATAGAGTGACAGCTAAATCTTCATATCATCAAATATATAGTAATTTTGCTTTCGTTTCTCAACTAGAACCAACATGCATAGATCAAGCTTTAAAAGATGAAAACTAGATTATAGCTATGCAAAAAAAATCAAATCAATTCAAACACAATAACGTGTGGATGCTTGTTCCAAGGCCTAACCATCAATCTGTTATAGGAACTAAGTAGGTCTTTAGGAAAAAATTAGATGAATCTGGTATAATAATAAAAAATAAAGTAAGATTAGTAACAAAAGGATATTGTCAAGATGACGAAATAAACTTTGAAGAATCATATGCTCTTATTGTCAGAATTGAAGTTATTAGAATGTTGCTAGCATTTGCATCTTTCATGAATTGCAAGTTTTATCAAATGGATGTCAAAAGAGCATTTCTGAATGGTTTCATTAATGAAGAGATTTATGTAAAACAATCTCCTTGGTTTGAAGATTCTTATGATCCAAACCATGTTTTCAAACTCAAGAAAGCTCTTTATGGATTAAAATAAGCTCCTAGAGCATGATATGAGAAACTAAGTAAATTCTTAATAGAAAAGGGATTTACTAGAAGTAAAGTAGACACCACACTCTTCATTAAACATGATAAAAGTAATATACTAATTATTCAAATCTATGTAAATGATATTATATTTGGTTCACCTAATGATAAATTATGTCAAGATTTCTCTAAAGTCATGTAGGGAGAATTTGAGATGAGTTTAATGGGTGACCTGAACTTTTTGCTGGGACTTTAATAAAAAAAGGTGAAGAAATCTTTATCCATCAAGCAAAATACACTAAATAATTACCCAAGAAGTTTGATTTAGAAGAAGGAAAACCATTGGCACACACCAATAAGTACATCCATTAAAATGGATAAGGATGAAAAAGGTAAATCTATCTGTCAAAAAGTCTATAGAAGGATGATAAGATCTCTTTTATATTTAACTGCAAGTAGGCTAGATATTATGTTCAGTTTCTGCATGTGTGCACAATTTAAATCCTAAAGAATCACATCTACTTATGATTAAGAGAATATTTAAATACCTTTTAGACACTCTAAACCTTAGTTTATGGTATCCAAAAAATTTAAACTTTGATTTAGTTGGGTATTCTGACTCAGACTTTGTAGGATACAAGGTAGATAGGAACAGTACCTTAAGATCATGTCAGTTTCTTAGAAGCATGATCATATCATGGTTTTCTAAGAAACAAACATCTGTTGCTTTATTAACTACTGAAGTTGAATAAGTAGCCGCAAGTAGTTGTTATGAACAAATTTTATGGATAAAACAACAATTGAATGATTATGGTTTAAAATACGTTGATACACCTATTGGATGTGATAATACTAGTGCAATAAATTTAATAAAGAATCAAATATTGCATTCTAGAACTAAACACATAGAGGTTAGACATCACTTTATTAGAGGTCACGTACAAAATTATGATATATGTTTAGAATATGTACCAACTAAAAATTAATTAGCAGATATTTTTACAAAACCACTTTTAGAAGATAGATTTTATAAAATTAGGAGAGAACTTGATGTACTAAATCCAACCGCATAAAATGCATATTACATGAGTTAATCATTTTACAATGTTAATGATCACATAATAATGATTAATATGCCTAACATCATTCATAAATGTTAAATTTCCAACATTTAGATTGCTTCAGAAATAATTTAAAAATTCTAATACAACATTTAGCATGCTTCAGAAATAATTTAAAAATTCTGATTGGTCATTTAGAATGCTTTAGAAGTAATTCAAAAATTCTGATAGAACATTTAGAATTCTTTAGAAGTATTACAGAAATTCTGATATAATCTAAGAATAATTATTCAAAATTAACATTTGCCACAAAAGTTCTATGACACCTACTCAGAACTTTTGACACATGGGCTTAATTACCCCAGAACTTCTGTTTTTAAAAACCCCTTCAACACAATACATCCTCAAAACTTGTTAGGTTATAAGGACAAAAGTTCTGATAAACTTCTTATCGCCATAGAATCTCTGACACTATATATCAGAAGCTCTAACCCTTACAAAAACCCTGGCATCACAATTTCTGCATATCTATTTCCAATATCTGAGCCCCTCTTTAGAAATGATGATTCAAATTTCCGCATCTTCCACATTTTCCCTCCTCCAAACTGCTCTCATTTACTTCATCCTCAAAGATTTATCATTCCCAGAATCTCCGAAAACACTCTCTTGCAAAACCCTAAGCCAGAAATCTTCCAAGTTGCTGCAAATGGCTAGGATAAAGAGGGCAAGCAAACTAGCTAAAATCTCATCTACAGATTTTGAGATAAGAAGAGGAGAAAGTTTAGAAGAAGAGATCCAAGGTAGAGAAGAAGAACAGAAGATTATGTCTTAAAGTTAATCTTAAATAACAATTCTTCATCTCACAATAAATTTATTAAGTATTTTGAAGGAAGAAAAATTATGACAGGAAGAGTTTTTTATTTCAAAGTATTTGGAGAAAATGGCCTAAACTTAGAAGTGATAAATTGGATTAATTTCCAAGGCTATGAAAATTTTATGAGCTACAGGGATAAATGCTACACTATAATGGTTCAAGCCTTGGCCACAAATTTCAATTACAACACTAGAAAATTGTGTATTGGAAAGACAAAAATAAATCTATCTCCTGATAGCATAACAAACGCATTTAGCATTCCTGAGATAGAACAGGAAGAAATAGATTGGCACATCTGACAAAACTAAGCTATTTTCATATTTGGCTGAGGTAGAAATCAAAGAGAATGTAATTATTTGCATGTCAGCCATCTGAATCTAGATATTAAGCTAGCTCATATGTTGATCTTCAATAACATATATCCAAAATCAGGAGGTACAAATCAAATTTTTGAGACGGAAGCCAAAATTATGTGGGCTATGAAGCACAGGAAGAGAGTAGACATTGCTCAAATCATTGATGATTAGCTATACTTGGTTAAGACATCTACTAATTATTATCTTCCTTATTGAATAATAATGAGCAAATTTCTCAAGATATCCAACATTGATCTTTCTAAAGAAGATGGAGAAGACTTCATGGTAAGAGAAATAATAAACAGAGATACATTAAAGAGAATAGGCTTCAAATCAACTCCACAAGGCTGGATATCTCCGAAGCCAAGAAAAGAAGAATAGATAAAAAGATCAAGAATAAAAGAAGAGAGCAGAGATAGGCAAGAGACCGTAGAAGAAGCAACAAACATAAGAGAAAAAGCCATAGGAAGAAATGAAGAAGAGATAGAACAAGAGGATAGAGAGGAAAGTATAGCAGTAGTACCAACCAGACCTATCCAAACTCAACTAGAATCATCCATTTCTCAACCTCATCAACCCACATCTTCAATTCCACAAAACATCGATACTATTCTTTCAGCCCATCTACTACCCATCCATACAAGGTTAACTAACATTGAAACCCAAAATTCAAATATCGACCTAAAGATAGACTCAATTTGGGAATCACTAGTTCACAAGCTAGATGCATTGAGTGCTCAAATTGAAGCTGTCAAAACCCAACCTCAAACCCAACATGCAACATCCTACCCATTCCCTCACCAATAACATAACAAATCTCCTCCACCCATTCATTTCCCTGCACACTCATCATCTTCCATTTCACATTCACTCACTCCAGTTCTATAAGTTGTACGCTAAACACTCTAAAGCTATTATTCAAATTCTTATTCATACACAGTCTTCTTCAGTCTTTCCAAAATTCATACCCATTAAAACATTACCCATTTTCCTAGAAGAATATCTTTCTAATCCCTATAGAGCTATTATTAGGCATGAATGGTTTTTCACCAGACCACTTTGTAGGTTTCATTTCCTTCCCCATGGACCATCAATCTTTCTACATGGGTCTTATTATGATCTTATTCTATCAAAAGAAATTCTTCCATCTTAAATTGAAGAACTTCCTCCACATCTCTAGAAGAGAGATATCCAACTCCTCCACCTTCTCCAAAACCAGTTGATGAAAATAGTGATATTCTTCTTTATATTTTTCATCAAATCAAACTAACATATTATGAATTCAAAGCTCAATCCGATATCAATTTTTCCATTTCCAAAATGTTTCTATCCCACAACGTCATTATCCATCCTAAAGCACTACCATTCCCATAAATCACTGATCAAATTGCCCTTTCCAGAATCCAACTTATCCTTGATCCCCCTCTCACACCCATAAGCCATAAAATTAACATTCCTCAATTAGAATCTTTTTAAGATTCATATACTAAAAAAAATTTTCAATTTCTTCCAGCAACAAGGCCTCTTAGAAAACCATTTCCATTTCCATCAGGACCTCTCAATATCATTTTTATAATTGAGGAAGAATTCTCATTTTACTCTGAAACCAATCTGCAAGCTATTGCTGACAAGCTTACCCTTCCTTATTCAAAGCTTGATAATTCATCACTCTATCATAAAATTTGGGTGTGTTATTCCAAACTAGCCCCTCACCTAAACCAACCTCACCTTCTACAAAAAATAGCTAGAAAACCAAAATACTCACCCTCTCCAAAAATATCTAGAAACCCACCTTCTGTTCCCATAAAACCAACTATAAAAACCAAACAAAAGAGAAAACTTAGAATTCCACCTCCAAAAGTTCATAAAAAAGCTTCTTCTCCTTGCTATACTCTGTATGATGAAGAATACATGGCTAGAGTAAATGTTAACATTGAAGCCATTCTAAAGAAATAACCTATCATTTTTCTTGAACTATTAGATCCCACCTTTAAAGATCATATAAAAATCATCTATGTTTCAACCTATAAAAGCCCCTTCTTAACCCAAGAACCACCCATTGCAATTCCCAAAGATCCCACTTTAGTTCCTCCTCCTCCTCCCAAAATTAAAAAATCTGTATCTAAACCTAGGCCCTCTTCCAAAAGACCTACTCAAAAACCTACCTCCACAACCACCATTCTTCCTTCTTCTGAAGACCTCAACTTCTTCTTCCCTCTAACCTAATCCAGAAAGCCCAGAACCTAACCTACTGCTATATTTAACTCACATCTTTCTTTTCTAGCTATATTCAATATTCAATGTGATATTACTTCTTTGTGTTATGCTTTTTCTGATATATCTCACTTTTCTATGATGTATCTCATTTTGTTCTGATGTATCTCAATTACTCTTGCTATCTAAATTATTTGTCACTTTGATGTATAGATATTTTGATATTCTACTGCAATTTCTTTCTTATTCTCTTTCACCCTCTACTTACATTCTACTCTTTAGTCCTTTTGATTACGAGAAAAAGGGGGAGAAATGAGATGAGATATATGAGAAAAATGAGAAAAATAGAAGAAATGAGAGACATATAACATATAAAAATAACTAAGTGCATACATTCAAGGGTAACTTACCCATCCTGGGGGAGCTCCACTAAGTCAATAGAAGGATATTGTATATTCTGCATTTTTTTAAAAGGTTTATCACTCAAATATTTTTTCATCATCAAAAGGAGGAGAATGTTAAGTCTAACTACCCACAAACAAAAATCCAAGCTCCAAGCTCCATGTAGCTCCTTCCATTTGGTGGAAATTAGATCTTCTTCCATTTTTCATCATTCAAATGCCAAAAACCCATCCCTAATAGCATGCTTGTATGATAATCTAGCAAAATCATCTTTTTCTCTAAAAAATGCGAAGGATTTAACCCTAAACAAGGTTAGGGTAAAGGAAGGAAGAGAATTGAAGGACCAGGGCAAAAACGGAATGGGTTCGGCCAAAAAAGTTGGCCGCCCATTTTATACCTCCGATCGGCACCACTGGTAATAAAATCCATCACCGCGGCACCAAACCCGTCGGACACCACCCCCGTGCCTCCTCAACGATTGACATCGCGGTGCCAGTTTCTTGACCCACTTTTCTTCCATGATTTTTTTCATCCCTTCTTCCCCCATTCTTTTTCCATCATTTATTCCACATAAAACAATATAAAAAACACCAAAAGTTTACCTCAATTAACTTGTAAGCATGTCACATAATCATGCACATATGATTTTAATTGGCACCATTTCATGAAACTTTTATGCAGTTCATACATACTTGAATCATTTCATTTCAAACCAAATTTTTTTATTAATCAAGTACATAATTTACCAAAATTAATACCCTAGATGTTACAAATGGATAAACCAACAGATGACCTATTGGAAAGACAACTTGTTCACGCTAACTAGACTTGTCTGCTACTTGCCATGGATAAACTAGAAGACAAACGAACTTTTTTTGTTGGACACCTAGATAGATATTTTGTTTATTATAAGCGAAGATAAGCAACAGACAAATTGAATCGTTGGACTTCATCCAGTATCAATGAAAATTGATAAAAGAATTAGACATTTTAGAATCTCTTCAACTGATACTTATCAAGAGTTAGGAAATCATCTTCTCTAAGGTCGGCGTTATAAGCATTCCAGCAAATAAGAATTAATCAAAAAGTAGAGAATTCAAATGTGTTAATTAGAATGGTCTTCTATCATTAATGGATTTCACCTACCATCAAAGACTAAAATTCAAAGCAGTTATAAATGCAGTATCATTGGATCAAGAAGAGTAGCAGAACAATCAAGAAAAATATCCCTTCTTGAGAGTAATTACTAAACTGTACCAAAACCTTCTACATCTTTTAGGAGTCATGATCTAACACCCCACCCTCCTGAGGCTGTTACTCTATTTTACATTGTAAATACACATAATTGTACTATGATTTTTTCACTTCCATGGTGGGATTGCTCTGATATCATTTTCTAATTGACTTAATTTTTATCAAAAATCAGACAGAGTCTCCCTTAAAAATAGGGTTATCCACCTAGGTATAAACATTCATCACATATTAGGATACATTTTCTCCATTATAATTCATAAAAGTAAGAAATTACACACTCCAATAATCCTCCATTCATCCACACAACATCCCTACAACTCTACAGTCTCTCTCAGGACCACAGCTGCATCATGATGGCAATGAATATGCTCCTTCACCATACAACTTCCAATCACGCACTTACAATTATATAATGACATGCCCTTATATTACGATTACATAGAATTATCACTCTTTGATACACTTTATACATCATTGGACATATGCTAACACGATTTCAAATATACACATGATGAAAATTTTTAATTTAATACATTATCAAAATATAAATCCTCTTTTGTACTTTCCTTACTAGACTTCTATTCTCATGACTTGACCTACCAGCTAAAAATATAAATAAAGACTGAGTCCAGGCAAACTTAGCAAATAGGTGTGAAATCAGAAAATAATTAACAAAACTAGGGATCTATCTATATCCCAAGAACCAATCCGCACATTTGCATACATATCAACCCATGCAATCTAGGCATGACCATATCTAGGTCATTTCAAGAAAATAAATAACTAAATCCCATCATTATACATCCAAACATATACATAACAAAATTATATTCATGTACAATATGCATCTTAGGATATTCTCATATCTCCACATTATATATTTGCATTTCCATAGATCAAAATAATCATAATAACCACAAGCACGAGATATCCTCTATTTCATTAATCTATACATTAAATAGGAAATAACATCAAAAAACAAGTCATGTAACTTGGGATTTTTACCAATCCACATCATGGATACAAGCTCATTTTTATTTGTTAATCTTGGGATATTCACAATCCCCCTTATATACACAATCAATTTTTATACAATCACAAACAGTTATAACACCAGAACAAATATGGGATACATATCCCATTGAATCATTATAACAAAATAGTCATAGGATACTTACTATCCCTTAATAGTCATTACATCCACAACATACATGCTCATTTAGCATAATGGGATAGATATTATCCCCATCCATTTAATCACTCATGCAAGCATACAAGTATACTTATTTACCTCATAATGATCTACTTCATAATTCAAATCTTTTCAAACTTGACTTGTCGCCCTCATGCCAGAAAATCCTACACATATCAAATAAATCCCATATATTATTTATATATGCATAAACAATTCTCATTAATATAATGAAGCATAATGATCAAATTGTTTTAGCCTAATGCATCTCATTGCATTTTACATAATTTCATTTTTGCTCCACTAGACACAATTATAGTAAATTATTCATAACTTTCTCATATTAACTCTAAATTTAGTAATTATTCTCTCATTAATTAGATAATTGCAAGGCTTACAACTTGATGTTGAACACATTTTCTAATTCAACCTCTAAATTGGTTGTTGGGCCCCATAATTGGCACATTTTGTAGTGAATTATTTTCTAGGAATAGTTTTAGTAATTTGTGCATAACTCTCTCATATGAATTCCAAATTAAGTGATTCTTATGTTATTTTGTAGATGAATTTAATTTATACAAATTTCATGTTGAACAAATTTATTAATTCAGCTCAAAATTGTAGTCATGGTCCCCACAACGTAATGCTTATTGATTTAGAGACTGTTGCACTATTTTAGCTATAGCTCTCTCACATAAACTTAGAATTTAATGGTTCTTCTCTTGTTAGAAATATAATTTCAATATATACAACATTTATGTTGAAAACGTTATTAAAATCAATCAATATAGGGGTTAAAATTGGGATGTCATCATCACTATATGCAGTTTTAGGATGGACACTATGGCACCGGGTGAATTTTAGGGTATTTATTTCTTGAATTTTATTGGACATGTTAATGTTCAAATTTTTCTACAAAAATTTGCATATTTCTATTCCAATATATTTAATATAACCCCATATTTTTAAGTTCATAAAATAAATTCATTTGATAGGGTTTTAGTATAAAGTTATCAACAAATTCATCTATGTTTGGAAATTTTGGCTTGAAGTCTTTAGGAAAAGACTTTTTGATGATGTCAATGTTGAGATTTATGAATTTAGGGTAATCAAAGTGTGGGAATGAAAGATCTAAATAATTAAAACTTGCCTTTTGAGCTTTCAATCCAGATTAAGCACATTCATTTATTCTTTATCTATGCTTAATTTCTTCTTCTATTAATCTTATCTTCTTGCTAAGTTTTATTAAAGGTGGAATAGAGATATCAGGGGATTCAAATTCTTGAGGATCTTTTGTGGTAGGAGGATAGTGATAAGTTTTTCTATTTCAAAGGAATGTAGAGCTACTTTTGTTGTGACAACATCTTTGTATGGAGGGATGGAAGACGCAAGAGTGAATCTCCTAGTTCTAGTAATGGAAGGATGAGGATGAGGATGAGGTTGAGAAGTACCATGGGAGACACTTGATGAAGGATGAGTGTTTTTCTTAGAAGTGATTTTTATGGATTTAAGAATTTGAGTGAGAGGTATTTCTGAATCAAAGAGTGTTTTAACTAACTCAAATGAAGATGAGAGTGATGAAGATGTGTAGGTAAAAGAATTATGAGTTATGTTAATAGAGGGTGAGTAATGGGAGTAAGAGGGTGAAGGTGCACTTGAGGAGTGGGTAGATCTAATTGGTGAAATAGGTCTGGCTTTATGGACTAGAGAAATTGTGGAGAAGATTGAGATGGATGTCTTTGACCTTTGATAGATTTAGCTAAGGAGATTAGAGTGTCTAGTTTTTCATCCATTGAATCCGTCTGATATTGAGAGCTAAAAAGAATATTTTAATGTTAATGAGTCTTCTCTCTAGGTCTTGTAAAGTGGGATGAGTTGGTGGAGATGAATGAGCTGGTCTAAATGAATTGGGACTATGAGGTGGAAATGGTGCAGTTGCTACCTCTACTTTTGTTGATGTTGAGGTTGAATGTATATGATCCACTGATATTTCTTCTTCATCTCTCACCCTTCCTATTGTTCTGACATAAGATGCAAGATTTTCATTTTCCATTCTAGTTTTTTTTTCAACAGAAAAGTAATCATGTATCAAGTCATCTATTATTTTAGCCACAAATTTTTCTGTGACAGTTTCTCTATTTATTTCATCAATTTATATGTATGAGTTGACTCCTTCTGTTGCTATTGAAGTGGCTTCTTCCCTTCCTTCTCTAATTGATTAAAACCTTTATTCTTCTTCTTCTTCTTCTTCTTCTTCTTCTTCTTCTTCTTCTTCTTCTTCTTTTTGGTTGTCGTGGACTTTTTGCTTTTTCAGTGACTATACCATATGATGCTATGAATATTCTCATCTTTTAGTGTCACCTTATTAATCATGTTTAAGTACTTGAATTTATTTGGTACCTCATGTAAAAAATTTACTTTTACCTTTCTAAATATTTTGGTCATTGTCATTCCATAAGGTAGGGGATGTCTTGCTGATGTTTTGACTTGATGAAGCTATTTAGACATGAGTTTGGTCAGATCTAGTTTCTTCTTGTATTTCAATGCCCATAGAATCCTTATATCTCTTTCAAAAATGTTATCCCTACTTCCAATATTTGGATAAATGTTGTTACTTAGGATATTGTGTGTAATTCTTAGATTCACATCTAAATTCCTAGGATTTAGATTCCTTACATTATCCTCAATGGTTGTCCCTGTTAGTTGTGAAAACAACTCTTTTCTGAGCTTTGGCCATTCAAATGTTTACCTTTCAATCATGGGGAGATTTAAGCATTCTATGATGCTTTTAGAAGACATATTTATTTCCCTATCTTCAATCCAGGACTTCTTTAGCTTAGAATCATAGTTATAAAGAAGTATTTTTACCATTCCCAAATAACACTTGTCTTTGCAACTCATAAACTTGTTCGACCCCTAGAAGTTTATCCACCTAAATACTTCCATCTTCATTTCTTTAAAGAAATCAAAATCAATAACCTTTCCTTTCAATACTTTTCTGTTATCATACTTGCTCATGAACTCATGGTAATTTTATTCATCATTTTGAAAGGTTACCTCAAGAAACCTATTTTTTTTGAATCCTTAGTTTGTGAGGTGGATGCATTTCTTCTGACTCTTCTCCGTTTCTCCTTGTGCCAAATGTGGATGCTAAAGTCATCTCTGTAGTTCTTGAATCCATCATTTTCATCAATCAACATTTTAGGGTTTTGATGTGGAGAGCTTGGGGTTTCTTGGCAGTGAGATAAGCAAAAGAAAAATGGCCCCAAGAAGACAAGGAGAGAAGAAGGAAGTAATGGGAATTTGAATCACCTTCTTTTGAAAAGGGAATTTTTATCACCAATAGTGAATGCAATAGGTGAGTTTGAGATAGAGTCTAAAAGAGGGTTATTATCGAGTCTACGATCAAATCTCGAGGGTCTCAGATGAATTAGATGGCTTCAGACAAACCTACAGACAAAGTAGTTACTTCTTCTGAGGGTAAATATGAGATGATGTGATTTTCAATTTATTTTTGATCCAAGATAAGCATGATTGTATGAGAGCATGATATTGTGTGTGAGGCTTATTTATTATCAGAAGATTTTAATTTGCAAAAATTTGAATGAATAATTTTTCAACTTTATATCATGTACATAAGTGAAGTAATGAAGAGCATATTGCTTAGCGCAGTTTTGTAGACAACTTAATGTGTATTGCATAAAGAATTATGTACCATTAATTTTGAAGCAATCTAATCAAAGTTTTAAAGTTCATCATTGTAACACCTGTGGTGTTTGAAATCTACTCATGTGAAAATGGGTAGAGTTTACTCTATGAATTCGATAAATTTCATTCATTTGAGTTATATAAAGTCAATGAGAAGAAAAAGAACTAAAACGATAAAATTGAGTAAAGGCATAATTATGATCTATATGAATGACCTAATATAATTATCATAGATGTTGTGATGTGTGGGGAATCTTGGTTAAAGACTTGAATGCATTTTAGAATGAAAATGGCATATGAATTCATTTATAATAGAAAATTCAGAGAAATTCGATTAAAAACAACTTAATGAGTGATTTTTGGAAATTGACTTCAAATAAAATGGTAAATAGCATAAGCAAGTTCCATTTCATCCATATGATGTATGGGAAGTAATCTTGTTGATATATGAAGTGTTTGATATAAAATGAGGCTATGGATGATATTTCATAAGTGTGAATTTTGATTTTGAATAGCCTCTGTGCTGAATGGGTTATCAATAAAGTTTGAAGTGAGAGTTAATTTCTTAAATAAGAATTTTAGGAGGATTATGAATGAGAGTAATGAAAAATAAAATGATTAAAAGTTTAGTGATGATAGATGAGAGAAAATGTGAAAATTTTGGAAAAAAACTAAAGAAGCATAAGTGTGTATTATGAAAATGCTAAATTTAAAAAATGGATTATTATGATTGATTTTTGAGATGGATAATGGACTAATTTGAAAAATTTTCAACATAGAAGTTTTATATCATGAAATTATCTATCTAATGGAAGAAAAATCGCTCAATTTCGATCTCATATTAGGAAGTTACGACTAATATACCGAAATTGTTCCAAATGATTGAAAAATAACGAGATGAACAAATTGGATTCCTTTGTCCAAATTTTTGATATATTTTTGGGCTGATTTGGAAAAAGTTATTAACACTAAAGTTGTAACCTTGAATTTATCTTTCCAATGCCTTGAAAATCAAGTAATTTGGACATCATATCTACAAGTTATGATAAAAATATTAACATTGTATTAGACAGAAAGACCTTGCCATGGCAAGGCTTTTCTCTGCTGCTGTAAGGCTTCAAAAAATTAACTTTTGGGATACAGCAAGACCTTGTCATAGCAAGGCAATTTTCTGCCATAGCAAGACTTCAAAAATTGGCCTTGCCGCAGTAAGACTTTTTCCTGTCATAGCAAGGGTTCTATGGCTCGTCGGAGTACCTGAAAAATTTGATTTTTTAAGATTGAAACCCATCCCATTTTTCATTTATTTCATTCTATTTCTTCTTTTTCCTAACCTAGCTTTAGAACCCATCCTATTTAGCCCAAATTCATGCCATTTGAATCAGAAAAATTCTTTTCTAGGTAAATTATCACTTAAGCATGCCTCTTAGCTTGGGTTTTGATGATTTGGACAGTGGGAAATAGAAAAAGATCTGTTCTCTTGCAAGTGGAAGAGACTAATAGCAGATTTGGGCATAGTTTCTCATTCATGAATGGAAGACACACTTATATTTTATGATAAGTTATTTCTATTACTCAAATTTTTGATTTTTTGTTAACTAGGGTTACATGTGAACTATAAACAGTAATGTTTTGGCAAAGTGGTGGGGATTTATGTTTAAAACCATAGGAGAAATGATTAATCCATGCATAATAATGGTTTAGAATGGAATTGGGCATGAGAATTTATGGTTTGCTCTGTTAGGGTTTGAAGTAAACTGTGAACAATAATTTTTGAAGGAATTTGACATGGATTGATGTGAGAATTGTGGGAAAGATGATTAATTGGTTAATTGTAGTATTTTTGACATGATTTAGACATGAGAAAATTGAATTATGTTATGATCCATGAAGAAAATAGTAATCTAATTGAATAGTAATTTGGGGATTTATATATAATAACATTATGTAATAGTTGGAATGAATTAGGAACTCAATTAACTTAATGTTACAGTGAATTCAATGTTAATTTGAGTTGTAAAGTGATTTTGTATAACTAGAAATGAAATTTAGAGGTTATGTCCTAATGAAAATGTTAAGTTAAGCGATGTATGTTATTTGTTTGACAAATTGCTTCAATAAGAAACAAAGTGGGCTTGAATTTGTGATACATATGATATATGCAGGGCTAATTGAACTTGAATTTGGAATCAAAGAATTTAAAAAATTATTTTGGTGTGGTACTATGATTCTACACTAGTATAAGTATGCTCTTTCTTTTGACTATATGGAATATTTCAATTCTTTAATTGGGCATTTGTATGTTGGTTGGGGGATAGTGCATATCCCATATTTGTTTATTTTTAATATGTAGTTAGTTTGAAAATACATGAATGTTAGAGATAGTGTATATCCCTTGATTTGAAATACTTAATGTTTTGTTTATGGGAAGGTTATTTGATTTTTGAGGAATAGTGAGAATGATTTATAGAAATGATATTATGATTTGTAGAAATTGATAAAGTTGATATATATGTATAGAGTATATTGGCATGATTGAATGCAACTTTTTGAGATTGAATTGATAATGTAAATGAGGGTTTCATGAGTATAGATTTTAATTATTTGGATATGAAATGATGTGTTGGTTATGAATATGTTATTTTAATTCATTATTATTTTTGAATCATGCCTGCTTACTGAGTTGCCCGGACTCATGCCTTCTTATTTATATTTTTTAATTGGCAGGTCAAGTAAAGAATTCCAACTGTGAGTTGGAACAGAGAAGTAGGATATAATGAGTTGAAATTACAAATTTTAATTATAATTGTATATTTTTATTCATGAGATCTCAAATGATGTATAAGTGTTGTAAAGGCATGTCTTAGTAAATTATTTGTCAAATTGTAAATAAAATTGTATAATTAGAAAACTGTGGAGTGTCATCATGATTCACCTAGGTCTTGGGCTGTGGGAGTATGAGCATGTGTATTTTAGAATTAATATCATTACTTTATTTTATTTGATAAATATTATATAGATTAAACCCTAATAATTTAGGGGAAACGTTATTTGTTTTTTTATAGAAACTAGTCGAGTTCCAAAATGGGACTCGAGCACCCCACCTTAAAAGTGGGCAAGTTAAGGTGAAAATACAATGTAAAATGATAAGTGGCGCCTCGAAAGGCGAAGCGTGACAATCATAAATTTCTTAAAAGTTTGAAACTTCATATTTGAAAATTACCTTATTGTCTTGAATTTCAATGATATTTGAAAAATGCTTACTTGGTTATCTTTAGCTCCTCTGGATTTCTCATAAGTTATTTTCTCTCTCATTCCTGCAACTTCTGTATAGAGTCAATTGCTTGGGTTTTTTTTGACCTTGTTAGGTTTGTCATATATAATTTCTTATGCACTATCTTCTAGTACACATAATTCTATTAACACCATTGGACCTAATACTTGGGCACCAAAGAGGTAAGAAGAATATTTTCTTTAAATGCAGGTAAGTTTGAAACCTACATCCAAAAATTCTTGGTTCATGAACAGTGGTTACTCAAGACATACAACCAAAAATAAGAAGTTGTTCAATGAATTAAAGACAATAAATGGAGGAACAATTGCATTCAACAACAATGACAAAGGTTTCATCAAAGGGATTGGTAAAATTTATGGTTTATTCAATGCATGCATAGAGGATGTATTATATGTAGGACTCAAGCATAATTTACTAAGTATTAGTCAATTATGCAACAAGGGTCATAAAGTTGTATTTGAATTATTTGCATATAATGTATTCAATATAGATAATGATCTATTGTTTATGGGAAAGATGTATGAAAATATTTATCTAGTACAGCTAGATGATGTTATTGGAAAATGTTTAATTACAGTCAAAGATGATCCATGGGTATGGCATAAAAGGATGGGACACATTAACATGTCGAATAACAAATCTTTGTGGAAAAATGATCTCGTAATTGGTCTACCTAAACTAAATTATGACAAAAATCAAATATGCAAATCTTATCAATTGTCAAAATAGACAAAAGTGTCCTTCGATCTTAATAATGAGGTATCTACATCTAGACCTCTAGAATTATTACATATGGATCTATTTGGACCCTCGAATGTTATCACTCTTGGTGGAAAAAGATATGTATATGTCATCATAGATGACTACTCTAGATTCACATGGGTGATTCACTTGACTAGCAAAGATGAAGTATTTTCAATATTCTCTACATTTTCAAAGTTAGTTCAAAATGAGAAATAAATATCAATTATATCTATCTGTAGTAATCATGATAGTGAATTTGAAGATAGAAAATTTATTGATTATTATGACGAAAAAGGAATTCACCATAGTTTCTCATCCCTCAGAACTCCTCAAAAAAATGGAGTTCTAGAAAGAAAGAATTGGACAATTTAGGAAATGGTAAGAGCCATATTGAATAAGAGTAAATTTCCAAAATATTCTGGGGAGAAGAAGTTAGTACAACTTGCTATGTAATGAATAGGTTTACCATTAGAGAAATCTTAAAAAAAAACCCATATGAGCTTTGGAAAAGAAGGAAACCCAATATCTTATATTTTCATTCTTTTGGATGCTCATGCCATGTACTAAACAATGGAAAGGATAATGTTGGAAAGTTTGATCCAAAAAGTGATGAAGCTATCTTCCTTAGTTACTCTTATAATAGTATGGCATTTAGAGTATATATTAAGAGAAAACAGGCTATAGAAGAGTTTGTACATGTTGAATTCCATGAAGCAAATGTAACCCTGAGAAAGATGTGATAGTGATATAGATGAAGCTGCAACTAATATGAAGAATCCCAAATTGAATGATCAAGAAGATGCCACAAAATATGAAGATATACAAAATTCAGATAATGAGGAGGAGGTAAGTATAGGTAATGTTCTTTATCAACCTCCCACTAATTTGAGATTTATTAGTGCCCATCCTAAAAAATAAACTATAGGTGATATCTATGATGGTGTCAAAACAAGAAGGTCCATGCGAAACATTTATGGTCATTATGCTTTCATCTCTCAACACTCATCTAGATTCTAGCTCTAGAGGGCATAAACATAGCACTTTCAGCACTCTTCTGGATTCTAGCTCCAGGGGGTATAACTAGTGTTTCCAATACTCTTCTGGATTCCAACTCTAAGGGGCATAACTAGTGCTCCCAGTACTCTTCTAAATTTCACTTCCAGGGGACATAACTCTGGTTTTATGAGCTAACCAAAAACTCTACTTTTACAAGTATTTTATGCACAATGATTTGCCTTTGTCCAAGCTGATGAGTACACATAGTTAAAGTACAAATGAAATGATAATACTATAGCAGTGATTTCAAACTCCCTTGATGTAGTGTTAATATGGTATTGAAGCTCTTTGATCTCGGTAGCACTTAGAGTGGAAACACTTGGAGGACTTGAATGAATTTCTTATTGGTTAATTCAACTTTGTAACTTAGGACCCTCGAGCTCCTTGATAATCTCTGAGAAGAATTGATCTTTGAGTAACTCTTTATAGCATACAAGATTTTCCTTGGATATATGGAAAAAGTAACCCTTGAATAAATATAGAAAAATGAAGTTCTTGAATGATATTTGAAGTTTAAAGCACTTGGCATAAGGATGCAAAGATTTGTGGAAGGTTTCAAGCTCAATCACCTTGCTTCTTCAACCTTGAATCGTCCCTTAGATTCCCCTTAAATAGAACTTCAAAGATATCATTATTGGAAGGAGTGGGAAGAAATTTTGAGGTGTGCAACATTTAGAGTTTTAAATGTTGGAAATCGGAAGGTGGCTGGAATAATTGGATGTGCATTAGGTGAGATGGCAGGTGGTATGTCCAAGTGGCTGCGATCATTTTCTGTGAAAACTACTAGATGCATTTTGTTGTCCACTTTCAAGCGGTATTAGCAGGCGGCTGTGCCAAGTGACTATGGCATAGGCAATATAAGCAGGCGGTAGGTGAACTGGCAGGCGGCTTCTTCAAACGAAGTATTTCGTCTATGGATGGCAAGCGGTATCCACAGGTTCCTGTGGCAAGTGACTGCGGTCCTACATATGACATTTATACACTTTTCCTACACTAAACATTTATGCACTTTACCATTTATGAAACTTGGACATTATTCATCAAAATACATTTATCCACATATAATATATATAAGTTAGATCCTGGATAAATCATTTAAGCATACTTTCTTTCTCACATAAAGAATATCTTCTATAAAGTACAGTTAACAAAATATGTTTATTCACACATGATTTTCACAAGTTGTAGAACATGGATGAATCACGTATTGTATTTTTCAATGAAAGTTCAAAGTGATAATTTCATGAAGCACATGATATATCTATGATCCATCATATATAATAAACAAAGTTAATGCACTATGGATCATAAAGAATTTTTCATTCTCTAAAATAATTTATATAATATGCTTGCATTCAAAATGTTGCAATAATGATTCTTCATGCCAAGCATACATTTTAGGCTTTTTAGACTAAAATCATCATTAGTATAGATCAAGTCATAAACCAATTTTGTTGTCATCAAAATTATATATAGCAAGCCTAACAATTACGCCCCCTAGAGTTGAAATCCAAAACAGTGCTAAGAGCATTGTAGTTACTCTCCCTAGAGCTGGAATCTAAAAGAGTTCAGGGTGCACTGATTGTATTTCTACTATTGGAGATAGTGGAAGCCAAGACACTAAGAGGAGAGTGTTCTTGGAAGAGTAGAGCAGTGTTCTTGGAAGAGTGAAGTAGAGTATTAACTTGAACGACTATAAAAACTCCTATATCTTATTTACTTATGCATTGATTAAGTGATTGGATTGATTGCTAAAGGGACGTTTAATCTTAAAGGAGTTCAGCAAAATTTGTAAGTACCAATTCACCCCTCCCCTCTTGGGTATTCGCCTAAGCTTTGGGACCAATATAAATAACACCAATTAGGGTTATGTTATGTGTCCCTACATGTTTCCAATTGGTCCTTGTGCAACAATATTAAAAATTGCCAAAATAATGCAGCCTTCTGCAATGCCTAAAATGTGCAGCCTTCTGCAATGCCTAAAATGTCCACTTTGTACCTCATTTATAGCTCTCATTCTTCAGCTTCCTTAACCTCTTCTCTCCATGTGTAGCTCCACTTTTCTCCACTTTCTAATGTTCTGCAAACTCACAAAAACCAACATAAATTTCATATAAAATTCTTAAAAATTAACAAATAATAAGCTTAAACAAATTTAATATAAGCGAATAGAATTCACTAATCAAATACCCCTAAACTTATTAATTTGCTAGTTCTCAAGCAAAACAACAATCACAATTCATGAATTAATTAGGATAACCTCTCTCAAACAATCAAGAACATGTCAGACAAATTACATATGTACACATAACTCAAAAATTATTCAAAACACTTGTCAAGTAATGCCATGAAATTCATACATCATCAATCTCTTCATGAAGTGAAATTGTGTGTGTGCTTTATCAATATCATGCTACATGCATGCTTTTCAATTAATAATATGCAATTCAGTGATTTTAATTATCTCTATAAAATATCCCATCAGTTTTCTTTTCATAATCCCTCTCCACTAATGTAGAAAACTTTATCCACTTGGATCAATAGGTCTTTGTTAAGCTTGTAATGGAGCCTTGGGTTTGGCTAACAAAAGGAAAGGAATGTGGATTCTCAAAGTAAGAGATCATAGGTGAATTTACATATGAATGTTCACTCTCTTTAATTTTTGTTTGCTCTTCTTTCTTTTTATGAGTTGTATTACTACCATATCCCTAAACTTATTTTCTTTTGAATTCATTGGGATGTGATCTCCCTAATTGAAGGATGAATCCTTATTGGTTCTTTTCTTTTTTCTTTTCTTTTCTTTTCTTTTTGTCCTTTTTCTTTTCAATACCCCAAAACTTATCTTCTTGTACTTTACTCATACCTCTCTAAAAAATATGTGTATAAAATATATCTCTTAATAGGTTAAACATAATTTTTAAGCTAAAAGGGTTTAAATGATAAAGTTATAGAAACAAAAGTTGAATTGTGGTCTTTTAAATACTTTGCATATGTCATTCTTTCATTAAGACTCGATGGGGACACTAGTTACATGACTATATTAGGTTAGCTTGAAAGGCTTAAACTAATCAAAGAATGCCTATATTATCTCTGAATAAATATGTAATATAGAATTTTGCCATATCAAATAAGTTCTAGCATACTCATATTAATCAAAATATACCATTGAATTCACAATATTATCAACTAATCCATATACACTTCACATGATCATAACATAATGCGCTCAATAAAAATTTCATCATTATGAAAAAGAAAGACTTAACATGGGAATCATTTAATCAAAAGGTAGTGCCTATCCTTCCCTCTAAATCATGTATAATGGGAATAAAAAATTGAGCATAGATTAATGATCATCAAGAGAGAATTAATCTAGCTCATTCAAATTTACTAATTTCGCACAATCGCTCTTGGATTTTACCTGACTAAGTTATCAAAAAGTGAACCTCATCGAGAAAGTTATACCTAATTTTGAAAAAAAATGAAAAATTTTGCCCAAAAATGACTAAAATTCCCTACATACCCTCAAACTTAAACTACACATTATCCTTAATGTTAAAAATAATGCATAAGGGGGAAAGAAACTTCCTTGTGGTGACGTTTTCTCCTTGGTGTAGGAAGGTTGTTATTGTTGATATGCACAACTTTTTGAATGGATCATCTGTATCAAGAAAAACCAACGAAAAATTAAATTGATAACTAAACAAAGCTAAAGAAAATAAATAAAAGAAATAAAAAGTTTGAAACCTTGGGTTGCCTTCCAAAAAGCGCTTTATTTATAATCTCAGCCCGAGCCTTCCAAAAATCATTTTATTTATAATCTCAGCCCGACTATAGTCTCCCATCTTTCTAGTGAATTTTGGCTTTTTGTTGCTCTGATTCTTTAAACCTGGATATTGGCTTATAGAATATTTTTGGTGCACCCTCCAATGCTTCCATGGACTTTTCTGACAGCTTTTCAATGTTTCCATCCAATATGTAGATTTTAAACCCATTATTGCTCTCCTTGGACAACTTTAACTCCTTGAAAATATTGAACTTCACTTTTTCATCATGGATATATAGCAGTTTTTCTTCCTCTCCACCTGTAAAAGAAGAAGAAATAATTATTGATATTATTGATATAAATGCATGGTTTTGATGACAAACAAAACTTGATTCAAGATTATGTTCTAATAGTTGTTGTTAAGATTTTAGTATATAGAATCAAGTTACAGGTCTTGAGAAAAATGAGCACAGAAGACATATTCCATGGGGTCAAGGCTTGGGCGAATAAAGAAGCAAAAGAAGAAGTGTCATAATTGACAAAGCATGAAGGATTCGGTTGTTTCCATTTGTTTGTCAAAGTGGAAGATTATATCTAATGGGTACAAAGTAGTATTCATACAATAGACTTCGTCCATCATAAGCAAGTCATAGTTAAGCTAATAATCATCTACTTTCAACAGATAAAGCAAAAATGTAAGGATCATATGGCAGAACAAAGACTTCATCTATCATAAGTAAGCCAATGATTGTCTGCTGTCAACAGATAAAGTGGAGGAATAAGGATCATATGGCAGAGCGAAAAATTTTATCTAGTGGAGCAATAGAGTTTTGTCCGCTCAAAGCTAAACTCAATAAACAACCCAACAAACGAAGTCGAGAAGAAAATTCATCTACACCTTAAAGCTTAGTCTATCACTTATAACAAATAACCCATCAAACAAAGCAATAAAGGAAATCCATCTATGCTCTAATACTCTGTCTGTTATGTACAATAGATAACTCAACGAATAAAGTGCTGAAGAAATAAGATATTTGTACCTCTATAGTTCAATAGACAAACTACAAGATAAAACACATGATTCATCTACAAGCACTGGAAAGGATGATTTTTCTGCTACTTATGAAAGATAAACCAAAAGATGAAGAAACTTTGTCTTATGAACAACTGGACAGATACTTCATCTATCATAATTAAAAGATGAGCAATGGTCAGGATGAATCATTGGTCTTCCCTCAGCATTAATAACACTCTTTCCATATTGATGAAAAAGTCAGTCATTATAGCAAAACCTTTACTAGAGCTTATTAAAAAACCAAAAATTATCTTCTCTAAGGTTGGCGCTAAAAGCATTTCAACATATAAGGATTAAGCAGAAGTTAGAGAATTCAAAATACACCAATCAAAATGGTCTTTTGTCATTAATGGAGCTCTCCTACCACCAACGACTAGAATTCGAAGTAGCTATAAATGAAGCATCATTTGAGCAAGAGAACGTAACCAAGTATTGAGAAAATCATTCAAAATACTCTTGAGAGCATTTACTGATATAAGCTAAACCTTCTGCAATCCTTTAAGAGTCAAGAGCCTTACATTCAAACCTTCCTCAACTTTCTTTGAAGCCTCTCAACCACCTTTGGGAAGATCATTTACTTCTACATTCAATTTTCAGAAACCTTCCCCTGTGCTTACTAAGAAAAACTTGTGCTTGAACTTTTGATATTCATTCTTTGTAAATTCCTTAAGCTAGTGGTTGAGACTAGACTCAAGAAGAGTTGTGACTATCTGAGTACAGATAAGAGTTGTTTATTCAAGCCCCCTAGAACTGGAATCTAGAAGAGTGTTGGGAGCACTGTGAATACACCCCCTAGAGTTAGAATCTAGAAGAGTGTTGGGAGCACTGTGAATACACCCCCTAGAGCTAGAATCTAGAAGAGTGTTGGGAGCACTATTTATGCCTCCTAGAGCTGGAATCTAGGAGATTGATGGGAGTACTCTTGTATTTCTATTGTTGAGAATAGTGGAACCCAAGATACTAAGAGAAAAATATTCTTAGAAGAGTGAAGTAGAGTGTTTACTCAAACCACTATAAAAATTATTGTATCTTATTTATTTGTGTATTTGTTGATTGAGTGATTGATTGCTAGAGGGACAATTAATCCTAAAGGGGTTAAGAAATATTTTTTAAGTACCCAATTCACCCCTCCACTCTTAGGTTTTAGCCTAATCTTCAAGACCAACAATAATTACTGAAAAGAATGGATCATTGTCAAAAACTACATACCTTAGATGATTGAGCAATTGCTTCAGTTCCAATGCATCTTTTACTTCCTCTACCAATGATTCCTCTTCAAGCGCTTCCACCTTGTTATTGACTTTTTCTTTTGATAATGTTTCCAAAGTCAAGACCTAGTACATGAATTCCTCAAAACCTTTCATATTCTGACTAACAGAAATTTCAATACAATTTTTCACTATATCTTGAACACTTTCATCAATAAACATAGTTACGACACCATTATCCAAAACCTCAATCCTTGTGCAAGTATTCTTCTCAACTAGATAATCTAAAGTATAGTAAATGTTAAACCTTACCTCATCATCATTAACCCTCAAGATTAACTCACCATGGTGTACATCAATCATAGCCCTTCTAGTTGCTAAGAATGGTCTTCCAAAGATCAATGGCACCTCATGATCTTCTTCCATATCTATGATAACAAAATCAACTAGAAAGATCAATTTGCCTACCTTTACTAACACATCTTCTATAATATCCCAAGTTAAAGACCTATTTTGTAATTGTATTATAATGGTAGTTGGCTTCACCTCTCTCAAACCAAGTTTTTCAAACATATATAAAGGCATTAAATTAATAAATGCACCAAGATCACACAATGCTTTAAAAGATGAATTTCCAACAGAACCAGGAATAGTAAAACTCCCTAGATCCTTCAACTTCTATGGAAGCTTTCTCTACACTTCACACCTTGATTTTAGCACTTGTTTCTAGCTTTCCTTATTGTAGCTTCCTAACCTCTTCTCTCCATGTTTAGCTCCACCTTTATCCACTTTCTAATGTCCTACGAACACACAAAAACTAACATAAATTTCATATAGAATTCTCAAGAATTAACAAATAATAATCTCAAAAAATATTTAATATAAGTGAATAGAATTTATTTATCACCATTCCCACTCTCATCTTTGAGCATCTAGCCCTACATTCATGCGTGGAAGCCTCCAGCTCAAGTGGTGGGGCTGCATCTTCCCATCCCTCTTCTCTGGCTACTTCCATGCTAGTGGGGGCAGGTCTAGTTACCTTGTTGCTAGAGTGACCAGAACTTATGTAAGTTTTTTATTAACAAGCTATCATGCCCTATGGATAGAGCCTATGCATTGGATATGTCTTTTGAAGAACTTTGCATTGAGTCCACTCTCGATGTGATGTGGTCCTCCATCACCCAACAAAATTTTATTTGTCGGATGAAGCTTTACTCTCGGGAGTTGGCTAAAGTGGTTAGCTCAAGCATCATCGAAGCTTCAGAAGATGAAAGTAAAGTTGACGTGAGATGACTTGGGGCAAGTAAGAGATCAAGCTTTAGTAGAGAGTGTGGAGCTAAAAGCATTACTGAGGGAAGTGCAGAATCGCTTCAAGGAACTGGAGGAGACTGCTTCCATCCTTAAAGTACGTGAGGATGCTATTATTGTTGAACAACACACTGCTAAAGTCGATAGAAGTCTTGCTATCTTAGCTTAAGAGCAAATGAAAGCCACTAAAGAGAAAGACATGGCTTCTCTTAAGGTGGTGGAAGCAGATCGAGATGCTATCATCAAGTTTGTTGCGGCCAAGATGAAAGTATTGGCCAACTTGGAGGTGGAAGCAATAAATCAAGAGTAGGCCCTCCAACAAGAGATTGACAGGCTTAAGATGAAACACTTTGTTGTTATTGAGCAAGGTCGTCAAGAATGTCTAGAGCAACTTGTGGCATAATTGGAACATCAAGAGATATTGTTGTGCCAGATCGCCAAGTGCTTTGCTTGGGTTTTGACTCATGTAAAAGAAAATTTTCTTAAAGATTTCTGGGCATGAATATTAATGATGTAAAACCAGATGATTCTAACGAGGACATGTGATGCAATGAAAAAGTGGCATGAAATAAAAACATATTGTTTCTATTTTATTATGTATTGGGGTGTGTTCCTTTCTATTTTCAATTATGAGAGATGGATTGGACCTCTTATAGACTCTTTTATTTGGGCTAGGCATCTTATGTTACCCATAAAGCTTGGTGGGAGCATAGAAGTCCCGGGCTGAACCTCATACAGACCCTTTTATTTAGGTTGGGCCTCTTATGTTTTCTATTAGCTTAGTGGAGGTGATAGTGTACAAGTGTGGGACTGGACCTTTTACAGACCCTTTTATTTGGGCTTGGCCTCTTATGTCCCCCATGTCGCTTGGCAGAGGTAGTAGTGTACAAGTGTCAATCTAGACCTCTTATGGACCCTTTTATTTGGGTTAGGCATCTTATGTTCCCTATGTAGCTTAGTGAAGGCAGTAGTGTACAATTATGGGGCTGGACCTCTTATAAACCTTTTGTTTGGGATGGGCCTTTTATGTTCCCCATGGAGCTTGATGAAGGTGGTAGCGTACAAGTGTGGGGCTAAACCTCTTATTAACCCTTTTATTTGGGTTAGGCATCTTATGTTCCCATGTAGCTTGGTGAAGGCGGTAGCATACAAGTGAGGGGCTAGACCTCTTACAACCCTTTTGTTTGGGTTGGGCCTCTTATGTTCCCCATGGAGCTTGATAGAGGTGGTAGCATACAAGTGTAGGGCTAGACCTCTTATGGAGCCTTTTATTTGGGTTAGGCCTCTTATGTTCCCCATGGAGCTTGGTAGGAGGATAGAAATGGCAGCATACAAGTGTGGGGCTGAACTTCTTACAACCCTTTCATTTGGGTTAGGCCTTTTATGTTCCCCATAGAGCTTGCTGGAGGTGATAGCGTACAAGTGTGGGGCAGACCTCTTATGGACCCTTTTATTTGGGGTAGGCATCTTATGTTCCCCATGTAGTTTGGTGAAGGTGGTAGCATACAAGTGCAGGGTTGGACCTCTTACAACCTTTTTGTTTAGGCTAGGCCTCTTATGTTCCCCATGGAGCTTGGTGGAGGCAGTAGCATACAAGTGTGGGGCTAGACCTCTTATGGACTCTTTTATTTGGGTTAGGCATCTTATGTTCCCGATGTAGCTTGGCAAAGGCGATAGTGTACAAGCACAGGGCTAGACCTCTTACAACCCTTTTGTTTGGGCTAGGCCTCTTATGTTCCCCATGGAGCTTGGTGGAGGCAGTAGCATACAAGTGTGGGGCTAGACCTCTTATGGACCCTTTTATTTGGGTTAGGCATCTTTAGTTCCCATGTAGCTTGGCAAAGGCGATAGCGTACAAGCGCAGGGCTAGACCTCTTATGGACCTTTTTGTTTGGGTTGGGCCTCTTATGTTCCCCATGGAGCTTGGTGGGAGTGTAGAAACAGTAGCATAAAAGTGCAAGATTGGACCTCTTATGGACCCTTTTATTTGGACTAGGCATCTTATGTTCCCCGTGGAGCTTGGCAATAGCGTAGAAGTGTGAGGCTAAACATCTTATGAACCATTTTAATTTGTTTATGTCAGCATTATATAATTTTGATGATAATAAAACTTCTATGAAATTAAGAAACTTGTATGCTTAAATCTCTAATGATTATATATATGGTTATGAATCAATAATAATTAACCAAGAATGATTAACTAAATAAAAGCGTACATAATTCATTTTATAGTGCACACATAATAAAGATAAATTAACTTTCATTACATAAACTCACTAAATAAATATTATGCACCATAATTACTTAAGCTTTCATATTATGAATTCAATAAAAATGTATATTATCCCTACTTTACAAAATTCTACAATCGCAGAAGATAAAATATATTATGATATTATATATGAAAGCTAACAATATAGCAAGCGCAGAAATGTTCAAATGCAGGATAATGATCATTTGCAATAAATTATCTGCTACGTTTCAAAGGAGCTGAACTAATGAGAATCGTGGAAGAAGAAGAAGAAAACAAAAGGTTTAGAGATAAGCAACAAAAAGGTAGTAGTTGTCTAAGAGAAGTTGCCACGAACAAAAGTATGAGAGAAAAATAAGGCTTCAAAGAAGTGTTACAACGAGCTTGCATTGTCTGTCAGCCTTAATGAGAAAATATCAACAAACAAATGCAAACCAAGAAGATAAAAGAAAAGTCAGGATCAGAAAGCTTAAGTTGTAAAATACTTATATCTAATAGGTTTATCAAAGATAAAAGCAACTCAAGGCTTGGCAGACAAAGGAGTTGAAGATGAAAGCGATGGTCGAAGAAGCATAACTCTGTTCAAGAAATTTGAACCATCTACATCGACCAAACAAAGCCTATCTAAGATAAAGAAAGAAGAAGAAGCTCCATCAAATACTTGGACAGATGAAGAAAGAAGAATTATTGCCTAGACAACAATACAAGAAACTAGAAGACTAGAGTTGTCTAAGGATAGAATGGCAATACAAATATAGAAGGGAGTGCAACTTCAGCTGAGCCAAGATAGATAGATCAAAATTGTAGAGACAAAAAAGTTGCTAGAACAAACCCCTTCTGTTGCTCGAAGTGTGTAGAAAAACTAAAGAGTTATGCCTTGTCTTTGGATCAAAAGGTCGTTTGTCACAATAAATAAAGTATCAGCCAAAGCAGAAGATGAAGTAAATGTTGCACAGTGAGCACAGACAAAGCTGAACAGACAAAGAGCTACTTGGATTGAATTGGGCTACAACAGATGAAGGCATGATTGTCTATAACCTACAATAGACAAATGCAACGTGCAAAGTATTCTATCCAAAACAAAGCAGAATTCACTTCGTCTATTGCTTACATCAGATGAATGTCACGCTTCGTCTGTTCGAGCAAATTGAAGCTTCATTTGGCACTCTCAATAGACAACAAGGAACAAAAGAAAATGATCTCACTTCGTCTATTAGTGTAAGGCTAAGCAAACTTCACCTGTCACCTCCAACAGATGATGAAGAACAAAAGGAAGTATATCTTACTTCGTCTGTTCATACTAAAAGAAGTGTTTGTCAATCAATCAGCTCATCTTCGTCAATGCCATTCAAAGATGATCTCTTGTCTTTAACAAACAAAGCATATATACTAAGGATCAATCAACAGACAAATCCTCTTGAAGAATTATGACAGACAAATTGTCAGTCAATATAACTTCATATGCATAAATTTCATCTGCCACTTAACAAACAACCATTCTTATGGAACTTCAACTTATAGACAAACCCTGAGAGAGTTCGTCTGCAACTTATGGCAGACTAATGTAGACAGAGAGAGACAATGACTTATCAAAGGAATAGTGATTTATGTGATTATACATACAAATGGCATCTGCACATAGTCCGATATCGTGCAGACTCATACCAGTCACCATTTCCAATAATAAGGGGTGCTGCTAAGATTTTCAATGTTGTGATGAGTTAAATGAGGAACACATTTATCATAGCTCATACTTCTCTCTAATTGGTGTTGCAATAGCTTGAGACAAAATAGAAAGACCTGGAAATCAATGACAGAAAATTTAAACAGTCTTATTCATTTAATGTTGCTCTCGTCTCTACATTGATCAAGACTCTGAAGAAGCTATTTAAGGAGAAGAAGTGGGATGATTTGGTGGTGGTCAAGGAACCAGTTACAAATGCTCTCAACTTGATGAAAATCCTTCCACCCATGGTCAAGAGCTTAAACCATCATCTATCTTTCATGAGCTTAAATTTGCTTATCTATATGGCTATTATCTTTACATTTTGGGATGATCTCTATGTATTGATAGATGTTTAATAGTTTTCTAGTTAATCTAAAAACCAAAGAGTTTGTGGTAAACTCGATAAACCACATTATAATGAGTTGTTGGTGATCTCTAGAAAATCATTAAGTTTGCTGGTGAGCTTCAAAACTAGTGAGTTTGTAGTGAGCTTGGGAAAACTACCAAATTTGCCTGTGATCTTTGAAACGAGTGAGTTTTCTAGTGAACTCATAAAACTAGAAGAGTGTTAGGGACACTTGTGTTTATGTCCCCTAGAGCTGGAATCCAGAAAAAGTGTGAGGGACACTTATGTATTCTATTGTATGGGGTATAGTTAAGGCACAATGAGTTGGTGTCCTTGGAAGATTGCATGTAAGGACCGGGTCCTGAACCACTATAAAAGTCATCTTGTCTGTGTGTGTGTGTGTGTGTATGAGTGTGTGTGTGTGTGTGTGTTCATTTGTTTTATTTTTCATGCATCTTTTTATTTCCATTATTTATCTCATGCCATATACACACAAGTATGAAAAGAGAAAAACGATCCAACAAGGGTCATACAATGAATTTTTATTTACCTAATTCACCCTTCCCCTCTTTGGTTAATCCATCCTACATGCATTCTATAGGTTAGGCCTCTTATGTTTCCCATGTAGTTTGGCAGAAGTGGTGGCATATAAGTAAGAGGCTTGACCTCTTACAAACCCTTTTGTTTTGGCCGGGCCTCTTATATTCCCCATGTAGCTTAGTAGAGGCAATAGCGTAGAAGTGTGAGGCTGGACCTGATAAGAACTCTTTTGTTTAGGCTAGGCCTCTTATGTTCCCCATGAAGCTTGGCAAGAGGGTAGAAATGGTTGCATAGAAGTATAGGGCTAGACTTCTTACAGACCCTTTTATTTTGGCTAGGCCTCTCCTGTTCCCCATGGAGCTTGGCATGAACATAAAAATAGTTTGTTTTGTCATTCTTATTCTTAATATTAATCAAAGGAAAATAATAGTTGTGCAAGATAATAAGTAAAGGAAAACACTTTTATGTTTAATTAACATATCATGGATAAAGGTTTTTGTACTTAATGAATATTCAATTAACATATCATGAATTAGGGAGAACTTTACTTGTAATACATTCACAAATGTGTTCACTGCAAATTATACTACAAGTGGATGGCATCAAGTTTTGTAGTATAGTTGTCAAAGAGCGTCATCTCCACAAGGATTATGTATTCCAATTCCTCACTAGTTATCCTCATAAATAATTCTAACTTTATTTGGACAATTGATAAATAAGATATTAAATTATAAATAAATGGATAAGCTTTAATAGAATAAATCAATGTGTGAAAATTCTTGAAGGTTGATTTCATATATGCTTTATTCATGGTGCTTTCAACTCATTACAGATTAATCATTGCATTTGTTTATAAATCAAGAATCCCAATTCACTAGACCCCCTCAACCGTGTGTCAGGCTGAGTATCTATTTCCAATATCCTAATTTAAATATCCTTATAAAAATCTGAAAAATGGAAATGCATTAAGTTTTATGATTCTCTATGAAGATTTCATAAAACCTAGAAGCTCTCCCAAGTCATCTATGATTTTATGTTGTGAAGCCTAGATCCTATTCGAGGTTATCTTTCTCGAGTGTCAAATCCTAAATACATCATCAATCAATAGATGGCCAGTTAATTGAAAGCATTAAACACCAAACCTCATAAATAAATCAAATTGCAACATTAATCAAGCAAATCATTGATTAATCTATGAATATCAAATAAACTCCATCTCCCCTCTAGAAAGATAGAAATTGGCTAGACATGATGAAATACAAATTAATCAAATATAAACTCACAATCATCATTTTTTAAATCCTAAAATAATTTCAAGGATTGAAATCAAATGAAACAAAGAAAACAACAGTAAGATAGTCTTCCCTTGTTCACTATTTTACATATATATCTTTCTTATAAGATATTAGAATCATATGATTATTGATGAGTTCAAGATATAATTCCATAGTCTGTAACTTTAGTGTTGAACACTTTCTCCAAATAATCCTCCATATATGACAAAATGTATATACAAGTGATGTCGTTGTCATATTTAGCAGACCTGAAGTCTAAGATAGATGCAGTATTTTGGCCACAAATTCCATGTTTGATCTCCAAATCCTATGATTCTTAATTCTTTGGATAGGTAATTGGAAGGGATAAAACTTCTATGTTGACCACTTTTCTTGAATCCATCTTCATATGTATCAAAATTGACCTTGAAGTGGTGTCTTTTTATTTTAACTCCTTTTTCACATGTTTTGATACCTGAAACACAAAGTAACTCCATTAAGTAAAATATTTAATTAAATTTGATTATAACATAGTAAAATAATTTCAAATGAAGATCCAAAATATGTGAATTTATGTATTAAAATATGGTAGATTATAATTTCATCAAATACCCCCCAATGTATTAATTTGCTTGGCCTTAAGCAAAACACGAAGAATAAACTTTAAAAAGAGACACAAACACTACATTGATCAAGTTCATCATCATAAAACCTCAATAAAATCAACATAGCTTAGAAGAAAACATTAAAATATCATCCTCATCTAGAATTTCAACCTAAGCATCATCCTATCTACCTTCGACTCTTGGTGCATGAGTAAAAGTTATAGCCATTCCACTATAAATCACTTCATATTTAAATTAAGTTATGCAACTAAGTAAGACATATTCAATGCAAACCCTATAAATTCACAAATTAAGAGAAACTATAATAGATATGTATATGATGTTTTATTTTCTTTTTTTCCATCTTTAATCTTCTTTTTTTTTATGGGTTGTATTACTATCACGCTCCTTAAATTTATCTTATTTTAAGTTCTTTAGAATATGATCGCCCTCAAATTTTAGGTTGTATTACTACCACACCCCTAAATTATTTTCTTTTCAATTCATAGAGATATGATCCCTCCCAGTTGAATTATGAATCCTATTCTTGTTTCTTTATATCATCTAATGGTCATCTCAAACAATAATTGTAATAAATTCTAGAGTTCAAACTAAGCTATGCATACTTAATCACCTAAATTATTTCTAAGTACTCAATGAATTCAAAAAGAAATGGCTATGTGATCAAATGTGTAAGTAATCTAAAGTAAATTAGATAAGTATTCAGGTCTAGTTCATAGATATTATTGGCATTCTTCATTTTCTTCCTAAACTATTATTATACATCCTCTTCATATCATTGGTCCCTTACAATAACCCTAATCAATGCTAAAAAAAATTTCTCTCCCCCTAAACTTAAAACTAACATTGTCCTCAATGTGCAAAATAAAATAATAAAAATAAGGACTTCCCTAATGGAGATGTCTTTAATTATCTTCTTAATCCTCTAACTCCTTAGATGCATAAGCTAGGGGATTAGGTTCCTTGATGGTGAATGATGGTTGCTTTTGTTGGTGTGTACAACATTTTGAATGGATCACCTAGAATCAACAAAACCAACTAAAAACTAAATTGCAAAATTAAACTAAACCAATGAAAATAAACAAAACAATGGAAAATTTTAAAAGCTTGGGTTGCATCCTAAGAAGTACTTGGTTTATAATCTTAGCCTAAATAATCTCTTCCTTCTTTCTAGTGGATTTTGGCTTTTTGGTGCTCTGGCTCTTTAAATATTGGTCCTGGCATTTGGAATTTTTCTTGAGCACCTAGTTGATACACATACTCAATTGCTTTAGTGTTGTCTATGATCTTTTCTAAATATTCTTCAATGACATCATCCATCATATCAATCTTGAAGCAATTATTATTCTCATTATGCAACATCATCTCCTTGAAAATGTTAAGCTTCACTCCATGGTCTTGAACTTGGCATGGCTTTTCTTCCTCCGCACTTGTAAAAGAAGAAGAATTAATCATTAGAAAGAATGAATCAGTGCTAAAAACTGCATACCTTAATTTTTTGGGTAATTGCTTTAGTTCCAAATTAGCTCTAACTTCTTCTATCGATGACCTTCTTCCAATGATTCCACCTTGTTAGTGACTTTCTCTTTTGATAACTCTTCTAAAGCCAAAACATGCTTCATGACCTCCCCTATATCTACAATACCCTGACTTATAGAATTTTCATTGGAATATTCCAAAGGATATTAAACACTTTCACCTTTGTTTGGACTATAGATAGAGTTTGCAAGCTGACCAATCTGAGTTTTCAAAGACTCAATGGATGCATTTATATTTTCCATGTGCACCTCAATACTGTCAAGTCTTTCTTCATTCCAAGTAAATCCTGCTTGACTTTCTCCATGCTTGACTTTCTCTTACAAAGGTACTAAGGAGATCTTCAAGTGATGGCTTCTTCTTAGTTCGTTGAGGTTAAAAACTAGCAATAGGGTTTATGGCATTCCAAGGATTTTCATAGGATAGGTTCTCATGATCTCTTAATCCTAGATAATACGAAGTTGGTAGGTTATTTCTATGATAGTTGTTGTCGCCACAATTGTTCACATATGGAACCTCTCCCTTTGTTTGATCTATAGCTATATGTGATCCCATTCTAGAAGAAAACTCTCCCAAAATTAGAACTCCTTTTGATGTTAAATTAGCTACTCCTAGCTGGTGAGCTAGATATGCCATCCGTGCAGTGAGAGCTAGGATTTGATCCACTTCAAAACAACCAACAATTCATCTACCATATCATGTTCATTAGGCCAGTGGAAGGTGTTGAATGTCATGTCTTCAAGCAAAGAGATTTTGCATGCACCATCAAGAGAGCAAAATAAATTGAATCAAATAATAATAAAAGAAAAAAGAAATTATAGTACAATGAAAAACAAAAATTCAAATTAAATCTAGGATTATCTATTGATAATATTAGTGAGTAATCAAAATAACACCAATCCTCAGCAATGGCTTTAAAAACTTATTCGCTATAAATTATACCGCAAGTGCATGACGTCAAGTTTTGTAGTATAGTTGTGTAAGAGTGTCGTATCCATAGGGATTAGGTATTCCAATTACTCACTAGCTATCATCATAAATAATTCTAACTTTATCTGGACAACTGATAAACAAGATATTAAATTATAAATAAAATGTATAAGTTTCAATAGAATAAATCAATGTGTGAAAACTCTAGAGGGTTGATTTCATTTATGCTTTATTCATGGTGCTTTCAACTCATTATAGATTAATCTTTACATTTATTTATAAATCAAGGGTCCTAATTCGCTCAACCCCCTCTCCCGAGTGTCAGGCCGAGTATCTATTTCCAATATCTTAATTTAATTATGTAAATTCCCATAGTATGGTTTAACCCAAGAGGGGAGAGGTAAATTGGGTATATAGAAATTCATTGTTTAACCCATGTTGAAACACTTTCCTCTTTTCATGATTGTGTGTTTAATGCATTTTAAGATAAATAATAAAATAGTAAAGTTCATGAAGGATAAAAAAAAAACAACACAATTTTTTATAGTGGTTCGAAAACTCCATCCCTACGTCCACTCTTCTAAAAGCATACACTCATTATGCCTTGGGTTTCACTATATCCCATATAATGGAAATACAAAAGTGCTCTCAGCACTCTTTTAAATTTCAGCTCTAGTGGGTGTAAACACTGTTCCCAACACTTCTAGATTCTAGCTCTAAGGGATATAAATATAGTGTTCCCAATACTCTTTTAGTTTTCACAAGCTCATCAAGAAACTCACTAGTTTCGAAGATCACTAGCAAACTTAATGATTTTCTAGAGCTCATAATAACTCATACAATGTGGTTTTCTTGAGATTACCACAGACTTGTTGGTTTTTCAGTTTAACCAGAAATTGATACACATTTAAGCACAAGGGAAGATGAGATCTTTTATAGCTCTAGTAATACAAAAAGATCTTCCCAAGCCATAAGGATATGCAGATTGAAACTCATAAAAGATAGATGGCAGTTTAAGCTCTTGGTCATGAGTGGAAGGGTTTGCATAAGGTTAAGCTCACTTGATATATTTTCCTTCACCATCTTGAATTGTTTCACCTTTTCTCCTTAAATAACTTCTTCAAAATTTTGACCATTGGAGAAGATGAGTTCCATTGAATGCAAAAACAAGAGTAGCAATGAACCAAGAAGACCATCGAGATTTTTATCATTAGAGTCCATGCCTTTTTGATTTGTCTCAAGTTGCTGCATTATCATTCTTTTATAGAGTGAAAAATAAGCTATTGCTAAAATATTTTTTCTCATTTTGACTTGACATAGATTAAAAACTTGCAGCACCACTTGTTGGCCAAAATAGTGACTGAAACAAGTCTGCATAATTAAAGCATAGATGCAGATGTCATTTAGATGCAAGTCACATAAATCATTTTTTCTCTAACAAGTCACAGCCTCTCTCTGCCTGCATTTGTCTATAATAAGTTACAAATGAATTCTCCGATTAGTTTGTCTGTCAGTCGATCCTATAAATAACAGATGAGCTCTAGCGCTATAGACAAACTCAAACTGATCGATAAACAAACTCTGCTTTGTCTACATGAACAAACAAAGTATGATGTTCTTCTTTGGTTTCACATTCGTCTGTTGTAGGTGGCAAATGAATTCTACTTTATCTTGCTTGAAAAGACAAAGTATAATCTTTGTCTGATGTAAATGATAGATGAACTTTGCTTTACTTTGTCTTGGATGAATTAGGCTATAATTCATCTATCCATTTGTTTGTAATAAATCGAAGACAAATGTGCCTTTGCAATGAAGTTCCTTTGTCCAAGAAGCTACTTTGTCTATGTAGCTCTGTCTATCCTCACTTTACAACTTTTACTTTGTCTTCCACTTTGTTTGTAGTAAGTAACAAATAAATTTAATCCCATAGACGAAGTCTAGTTCCTCATTAGTTCTGCATTCTTCGAGCAGTAGATGGGTTTATCTCTACAACTTCTTGGTTTCTTCATTCTTGAACTATGTATCTTGGCTCAACCGAAGTTGCACTCCTTTATCTATTTATCTTGCCTTTTTATCCTCAGACAAATCCATTCTTCTAACTTTATTGGTCAAATAAATTTTTCTTCCCTTTATGCATGATTTTTTGGGTGGTTTTTTCTTCTTTCTTTGTCTCAAACCAACTTTGTTTGGTCAATATAGATAGTTTAAATTTCTTGAATAACTTTATGCTCCATGACCATGGCTTCATCTTTAACTACTTCTGTTATTTGTATTTGAAGCCTTGTTTTCTTCTTCTTCCATAATCTTTAGTAGTTTAATCCTTTTGGAATGTAGCAGATAGTTGCGGCAGTTAGTTACAGATGATTGTGATCCTGCACTTAGAAATTTTCTATACTTGCTATTTTGTTAGTTTTCAGATACATTATTTAATCAGAATGTATTTATCCTCATGTAATATGCACACATTGTGATGTAGGGATAATATAAATCTCTATTTATAATGTGAAAGCTTAATAGAGTATGATGCTAAATATGATTCAACATATTAAAGAGTAATTATTGAGATTAAATGCACCATAAAGCAAAAGATGTATGCTTACATAATTAAATATTCATGATTATGTATTCATATCAATTAACATTTATCAAATACTTATGCTCATAACTGGTAAGGATTTAAGCATACATATTATGTTATCTTTACATAAGTTTTGTTATCATCAAAATCATATATAATAATCCTGATAAAATATTTTGATAAAGATCTTAATAATGAGAATGTATTAAGTTCTATGATTCTCTATGAAGATTTCATAAAACCTAGAAGCTATCCCAAGTCATCTATGACTTTATGTTGTGAAGCCTAGATCCTATTCGAGGTTACCTCTCCCGAGTGTCAAACCCTAAATACATGATCAATCAATAGATGGCTAGTCAATTGAAAGCATTAAACACCAAACCTCACAAATAATTAAATTACAATGTTAATCAAGCAAATCATTGATTAATCCATGAATATCATGTAAACTCCTTCTCTCATCTAGAAAGAGGAAAATTGGTTAGACATGATGAAATACAAATTAATCCAATAAAAATTCATCATCATCAACATTGTTTAAATGCCAAAATGAAATCCAAATCAAATCCACAATTTCAAGGATTGAAATCAAATGAAACAAAGAAAACAACAATAACACAGTCTTCCCTTGTTCAGCCTGACTTCCAAACCACGAATCCAAGCTCCTCCTCTTGATCTTCAACACTTGATTTCTCCTCTTTATCTTATCCTCAAAAAAATCTCAAAATCCCCTAGAAAACCTAGCCATATACTCCCCAAAACCTCACCCTAGAAGCCTCCTAGAAATCTTATTCAAGCTGCCTTAAAAACCAAGCCAAAAATGGAGCTGAAATCCTACACCGGCTCTAGTGTTGTGATGCCAAAATTGTTATCCACTAGATACAGGAGTAGTGTCCACTATTTTATATATATCTTTCTAGTATGATATTAGAATCATGTGATTCTTAATGATTTGAAAATATAATTTCATAGGATACAACTTTAATATTGGATACTTTCTCTAAATAATCCTCCATATATGCCAAAAATCATATACAAGTGATGCCTTTGTCATATTTAGCAGATCTAAAGTCTGAGATAGATGTAGTTTTTTAGCCATAAATTTCATGTTTGATCTCTAAATCCTATGATTCTCAATTCTTTGGATAGGAAATTTGAAGGGATAAAACTTCTATGTTGACCACTTTTCTTGAATCCATTTTCATATGTATCAAAATGGGCCTTGAAGTGATGCCTTTTTCATTTTAGCCCCTTTTTCACATGTGTTGATACCTGAAACACCAACTAACTACAATTAGGGAAATATTTAATCAAATGTGATTATAATATAGTAAAATAATGTCAAATGAAGATCCAAAATATGTGAATTTAGGTATTAAAATATAGTGAATTATGAGCTCATCAAGATGCTATGTTCCATGCTCACAAGATGCTCCTACCATTAATTCACTACAGCATGTAGGCTCTATTTCCTGGTAACTTGCTAATTCTATATGGTCTCTTCTAGCTTTGAGTGAGTTTCCCTTTAGTATTGATTAGATCACCAACTAATGCTTCTCATAGGACCAAGCCTCCCTCATTGAAGCCTTAAGCTTTAACCCTCTTATCATAATATTGCCTTACCTGATTTTGGTGGCTGGCAACTCTTACCTGAACATTAAGCCTCACTTCATCAAGTACATTCAGGTTTTCTTGTAAGGCTTCATTGTTTAGTTCCATATCAAAATTTTGGGTTTGAGCTAAAGGAATCTATTAATCAATTAGGATGGCTGCTTTAGATCTGGAGGCCAATATGAATGGAGTTTTGGCTATGGATCTTTTTAGGAGTGCTCAATGTGCCCACAGTATCCTTGGAAGCTCATTATACTAGCTATCTCCAAATCCTTCTAACTTCTTTTGCATCCTTTCAAGATGCTTTTGTTTGTCTCTTTTACTAATCTGTTTATCTGTAAATGCTCCAACAAGAATAAATTTTGTCGAATTCTATGGGAAGTACAAAAGTTTTGAAAAATTTTGCTATTAAACTAGGTTCTATTGTCCGTAATCAAGATTCCTGGGACCCCGAATTTGTAGATGATGCTCCCAAGTAAGAATTCCTTTATCTATGTGGCTAATTTGGATCGAGTTGCTTTTACTTTGACCCACTTAGTGGAATAATCTAGCATTACCATAATATACTTCTTTCTTCCAACGGTCAAGGGAAATGGGCCTAAGATATCGATTCTCCATTGGTAGGATAGACAAGGGCTATTGATGGTTGTTAATCTTGTTGTTAGGAGCCTTGTGATGTTTGCATATTTTTGACAATTATCATATTTTTTAACATACAGCTACCATGATGGGCCAATAATACCTTTGTTTAATGACCTTGAATGTGAGGGTCTTGGCTTCCACATGATCATAACATTTTCCTTCATGTATCAGCTCAAGATTCTTTATCCTTCACTTTTAGTTACGCACTAGAGTGCCCTCTATGATACAATTTATCATCTAGGTATACATACTTGGTAGCAAATTGTACTAGTTTTTTGGCTTCCTATGAATCCGTTGGCCTCTTCCCATTCTTTAGATAAGCATGAATTGGGTCCATCTAGGATGGCTTTTGATTTTTTATGGCCATCTATTCAGCTTCCATGACACTTGAACCGATGACATGCTCGAGCAAAATGGTTCCTTGAGGAAATGATGGAGAGGTGGATAATCTTGATAACTTGTTTCCCCTCTCATTCTCCTCCCTTGGAATTTGTAGTATAGAAATGTTAGGAATCCGTTCCATCATCTTTTAAGCAATTGATAAATATCACACTATCATTGGTTCTTTGGCTTCATGCTCTTTCTACAACTACTTTACTACCAACTAGGAATTGTAGTAGATTGTTCAATTTTGTATTTTTAATTTATACGCTATTTGAATTCTTCATAATAAAGCTTCATATTTGTCTCTATTGTTAGTGGTAGAGAAGCCAAATCATAGCATATATTCATTCGTGGTTCCTTCTAAGCCTTACAGGATGAGTCCTGCTCCTACTCCTTCCTTGTTTGGGGAACTGTCCACTAATAGCTCCCATTACAATGCCTAGCAAGGGGGCAATTATGGGGCATTCTCTTTCTAGAGGAACTACAATTAACATTGCTAGTTCTGGCTCTTCCTTAGTGTTATTTGTACATTCCATAAGAACATAAGTCAAAAGTTATCCTTTGACTACTATTCTTAGGAGGAATTCAATGTCTAACTCATTGAGTTCTACAACCCACTTGACAAATCAATTTGAAAGTTCCATTTTTTGTAAAAGTTGTCTTAGGGATTGATTTGTATAAACCCATATTAGGTGTCCTTGGAAGTAAGGCTACAATCTTTTGGTTGTAATTATTAATATGAAAGTCATCTTTTGAATGATGGGATATCAAATTTTTCACCTCTCAGAATCTTGCTGATGTAGTATACTAGTCTCTAGTGCAACCCCTGCTCCTGGAATAACACGATGGCTACATTTTTAGGTCCTACAGCCAAGTAGAGATACAAGGTTTATGCCTTTTTGGGAGCACATATAATGGGAGAGAAACAAGATATACTTTTAAGTCTTCAAAGGCTTTTTGTGATTCTAAATATTCCTCTAATGTTAGTGGTTCTGTAATTGCTCTCTTATGAAGTTCTTTGAAGAATAGAAGGTTTCTTTCTGCGAATTTTGATAAAATTATGTTTAATGTTGCTAACCATTTTGTCAGTCATTAGAAATTGTTAGGTGCTTTCATATCTTAGTTGGCTTTGATTTTTTTCTGGATTGGCTTGAATTCCTCTTTGAGATATAAGAAACCCTAGGAGTTTCCCTGATAATGCCCCAAACATGCACTTTTGATGATTCAATTTTATTTTACGTGGTCTGAGGGTTTGGAATGTCTCTTCCAGATCTTAGATGTGGTCACTGTAGAGCTACTTCATCAACATATGCTTTTATGTTTCTGCTAATCTAATTCTTAAAGATAGTATTAACCATTCTTTGATAGGTAGAGCCTACATTCTTCAATCCAAATGGCATAACCTTATAGTAATATGTGTCAACATCAATAGTAAATGAAGTCCTCTCCTAGTATGGTTCATACATTCATATTTGGTACCCTAAAAAGGCATTCATGCATGTAAATAGTCTATGCCTTATAGTAGAGTCTACTAGTTGGTTGATATTTAATAATAGATAACTATCTTTTGGGCTTGTTTAATTATGGATGCATAATCTATGCACATTCTTCATTTACTGTTAGCCTATTGAACCATGACAACATTGGCTACCCATTTCGAATAATGCACCTACTTGATAAATCTTCCATGTAGTAGTTTTTTGACCTCCATTGCAATTGCTTCCTTCTTTTCTTGGGAAAATAGGTACTTTTTCTGTCTCATTGGCTTGTAGTTTTTATCAATAGCCAAATTATGAAAATTTATCAATGGATCCAATTTTGGCACATCTGATGGTTCCTAGGTGAAGACGTCCACATTTTGTCTCAATAAAGCAACCAACTCTTACTAGAGAGGTGGCTTCAAGGCAAATCCAATCTGGACTATCCTATCAAGAACTAATGGAACCACCATTAGTGGCTCTATTGGTCACTGTTAGTAATATGTTTCTCATCCCATGTGTCCACTGTGTCAATCTGCATACTCCTTAATGTTTTTCCTTTTAGGAAACTTTCATAACACTCCTAGGAACCTTTTTGATCTCCTCTGACTATGTTCACTCCTATGCTTGTAGGAAATTTCACAACAAGATGATATGCAGATACCATTACTTCATTTTATTGAGTCCAGGTTGCCTTAGCACAACATTACAAGCAGAGGGTATTTTTACTACCGGGAAATTGAAAGAGGTGGTGATTTTCTAGTATCCATCTCCTATTGTGTATGGTAGAGTGATGATGCCCTCTAGTACCACTCTATCTGCCCTAAATCCTAGTAGTTGTCCTTCTACTAGTTACAAAATTTCCTTTGGGAACTTCATCTTCTCAAAATAATACTATAACAAAATATCTATAGATGACCCATTGTCTATCATTATTCTTTGTACTTCAAAATTTGCAATCACCGCAGATATAACTACTGATCATCGTGCAGAACCATAATATTATGTATTATCTTCTTTAGAGAAGATGATTGGGAAGTCATCATCTTCTCATCTCCTCTTGGAGCTTTGTCCTACAAGGTTAATTTATTCAAAATAGCCGCTCCTCCCTGCTTAATCATTTCCTCTTAATGTTGATTTCCCCATGATTACATTAATGGTTTCAATGGTAGGCTGGTCTACTTCTATAATAGCATCTCTTTCTAATTCTTTTGGGAACCACAGCTCTTTGTCGATGGAGGTCTTCTCTTTTGTCTGCTACTCTCTCCTTTGAGCATTGTTAGCCACATTCCTTTACAACTTTGATCCTCTGATAAGTTTCTCAATTTCTAGCTTAAATTGACAGTAATCTTTAGTATCATGGCCTTTTCCCTTATGTTAGAGATAGTTTTTTTGGATTCTAGCCTCCTTCTATTGGGTTTTAATGGGAGAGGTTCTAGAAGATCACCCTAATTTTTTATTTCCTAAAAGATATGTGTTCTATATTGATTAAAGAGAGTAAAATTGTCATATTTCTCCTTCTCCTTGTGTAGTGGTCCTCCTCTTACAACTCCAGGACTCCCTCTTTGGAATTGCTCTCCACGATGCTAGGGGGAGATTTGCTTTGTCTTTTGCTGGAATCGACATCTTCCTTTCGATTCAACTCCTTTCCATCAATTTGCCTGTTAAGAGCTTCTAAAAGTTCTGGATAATTCTTTGGGGCCTTCAAACGCAAGTGGTATTGGATCTATTTACTTTTGACCTCAATATCCAAAGTAAGTCAGTTGAACTAGTCTACATATTCCTTGAGGGTTTCTCCTTCATTAACCATTATGAAAGACTTTAGAGTTTGTTTTTGCCTCCATTGTCCAATGAAGCTAGCTAGGAAGCATCTCCATAGGTTTCTAAATGTACTTATGGATCTAGGATCTAGAGTGCGATACTAAGATAGGGCTAGGAAAGCCTAACATTTAATAACATTAGACGATCCCACTAGGTTCATTTGGTTATCATATTTGGAGAGGTGATCACCCATGGTACCATCATTAGTTTTTATATGAGGTACCTTGAACCCCTTTAAGAGAGGTTCTTCCATAATCCCCCTTATGAAGGGACGTTGTTCGATAATCCCTCCATAATCCATTTTCCTTTCAGGGATTCTCCTCTCCAGTCCTTCAATCCTTTCTTCAAGGATTCTTTGGTTGTTTTACACCTTAGATTATGCCTCATCTTCTCCATGTTCCTTGATGGGTCTGGTGTTTGGTTGCCTTAAGACTAGTACCCTTGCAGCATTTGTGGATATGGCTAGTTGATTGGTGGCTCTCCTGATTTTTTTTCTCTCTCTTCATTAAAGGATGGAACTGCCTAGTTCTTAACTTGAGCTGCAATGGGGATACCTTCCCCAATTTTTGTATTATAGGCTTCATTCAGGACTAATTCATATAAAGGCATGGTGATAGGCCTCCATCCTTGTAGAACTAGGGGAAGGTTTTGCTTCAAGGTGTTTGCCATATAATGTTGTCCCCAATTTTGAAGTCATTTTGAGGGTTTGTTAAGTTCTCAACTTTAACCTTAGGAGCAAGATATGGAAGCTTGGTTAGAGCAGGAGCCAATGACTGCAGTTGGAGAGGAAAACATCTTTTCATATAACTCTCTTTGCTCCCTCTGCTAGTGTACCATCTGTTGTATCACAAAGTTGCTTGTTTAGACCTACTCTCTAGACAATCCTAGATAAAGATCTTATAAGACAAAGAAAATGTCAAAGGGCACTATGGGTGGTACTTCGATGCTTAAGTCATTAAGGGACTATAGTAGGGGTAATGAATAATAAAAAGAGAGCTTATTTTTTAGAGAGTTTATCCAAGAGAGTGCATACCTAGTATATTTATAATTGAGCATGAGGGATATACGCAATCCATACGTAGATGGGATGGGGATTCCTATCTAGAAGAGGATTCCAGAGAAATATGCATCCCTAGTTCTTTTAGGACTTCCTTTTAGGGAATAGTTCTAAAGTCTTATGGAATTGTATTACGATTGGAATAGGTTTCCCATTTGAATAGAAATCTGATGTAGCATGGTACTAGCTGGATAATGAATATTCGGTGTTAGAGTTTATTAACACTAGTCCCCCCTCAAGGAGACATGGTGGAACCTATCTTCTCATTTTGCTCAATTTTCTGTGCATTCTTTTTATTAGGTTCAATTTATAGAGAGATGCTTCTTTATGGGACTTCTTTAGGCTAGGCCTCTAAGGGCCACTTTTGTGTTTTGTGCCTAGAATCTCTTTCCAATTGCAGGTTCAGATTCTTATCTTCATATTTGTTTCCTTAGGATCCCTTTCTATTTTAGTTTCATGTCCTGATCTTCATATTTGGTTCCTCGAGATCCCTTCCTATTTTAAGTTCAGGTCCTAGTCTTCATATTTGGTTCCCCGAGATCCCTTCTTATTCTAGGTTTAGATTCCAATCTTCATAGCAACTTGCAATTTTAAAAATATCAGATCCATCCTTTATAGCAACCTGCAATTTAAGAAATGTTGGATTCGCCTTTCATGGAAATCTATAATTTTAGAAATACCGGATCCACCTTCCTTAGTAACCTGTAATTTTAAAAATACCAGATCCGCCTTTCATGACAACCTTTAATTTTAGAAATATCTGATCTTCCTTGGGAATATATAATGTAATCTCAAAAACAATAGATCTCTCACTCAAGAATATATAATGTAATTTCAGGAACACTAGATCAGCCATTTTTGACATCTTGAGTTTCAAAAACACCAGTTCCTCTATCCTTGGCATCCTGTTATTTTAGAAATACTGGATCTGCTTCTCATGACATCCTACAATATTAGAAATACTGGATCCACTTCTCACAACATCCTGCATTATTAGAAATACCAGATCCACTTCTCACAGCATCCTACATTATTAGAAATACTCGATCCACTTCTCATGACATATTGCAATATAAGAAATAACGAATCCATCTCATATGAGATGCTGTAATTATTAGAAAAGCTAGTACCGCCCTATTTTGTCATGAAATTGTCAATGGAACAGATGTGGTTCTGCATGATCACTGCCCCTCTCACGGCTGCATGTGGCAGTTTTAGTAAAAGGAAGTGGATTTGCAGAAGGCTTCCACTAAGTCATCGAGCCTTGGGACTATAGAGAGTTGTCGCTCGCGTCCTTGGTCAAACAAGCCACATTTCCTTGAGGGAGCAAGTTCCAAGGGTCTAAAAATCGAAAGAGTTAGAGATATAGACACAGAGATATAGACACAGTGAGGTCATTGATGATGGTAAAGCAAAGGGAGAATAAAAACCTCCGTGAATACATGAGTAGATTCAATCGGTATACGTTAGATGTGGAAAAGCTAGACCACAATGTCGTAGCAGCAGCACTCCACAGTGGAATTGCAGACCCAAATGTCAGATACCAGCTACACCTATAGCCCCCAAAAGACTACTCGGAACTCCTAGAGATGCTAAATCGACACATAGACGCAGACGAAAATACCAGGGAAGAGGACATTAAAAGACAACGGAGCCGGTCGCG
>JAYJMB010007029.1:0-10561 GCA_036873735.1 Pouteria campechiana
ATTGTAATTTAAGGCGATAATGAAAATTTTACAATATTGAAAGTTTCAAGGATGAAACCTTTTGCAAGGAGGGAGGTTTGTAACACCTAGGGTGTTAAAAAGGGGGTAAATTTTTGAAAATTTATTCAAATGATCAATTTCGGGTAACTTGTATTGAATTGTACCACGTGTAGAAAATTTGTGTGAAATGTAGTTTGTGGCAAATTAAAGAAATGCTTTTGAGATATAATGCAATGGATTAATTATGTATTTTAGTTCCACATTATCTGGAAAACATTATGATGTAATAATTAAAGAAAAATGGATGGAATAAATTGTCAATATTACAATATATGATTTTGATGATGACCGAACTTGTATTAAAATATGACATATGTATGCTTAAATAATTAACAATCATATACATAATTTAATAAACATTAATGAGAAATGTATGCATAATCATGAATGCTTAATTCTGCAAGCATGCATCTTCTATGGTGCGCTAATGCGTTAATTTGTCGAATTACACTAATCACCATAATTACTTAAGTTTTCACATTATGAACTTAATAGATATGTATATTATCCTTTCTCTACAATATGTTACAATCATATGAGGATAAAATACATTTTGATATTATATATGAAAGCTAACAATGTAGCAAGTGTAGAAAAGCTCTAAATGTAGGATTATCTGCAACAAACTGCCACAACTATCTGCTACATTCCAAAGGAGCTGAACTAATGAAGTTCATGAAAAAAGAAGAAAAAAGAAGATTTGAAAACAAGCAACAAGAAAGGCTACATTGTCTAAGAGAAGCTTCCATGAACAAAAGCAATGGAAGAAAAACAAAGGCTTTAGAGATACACTACAATGAGATTGTGTTGTTTATTAAATCCAAAGAGAAAATTCCATAGACAAATGCAAGTCAGGCTTCTAAAGACAAAGCCATGGTCGAGAAGCATAAAGTTGCTCAAAAAATTTAAAATATTTACACAGACTAGACAAAGTCCATCTAAGATAAAGAAAGAAGAAGTTCCATAAAATACTTAGACAAAGGAAGAAAGAAAGAATTACCACCCAGACAATTATGCACTAAGAGAAGAAAACTTTATTTGATCAACAAAGCTAGAAGAATGGATTCGTCTAAGGACAAAAAGGCAATATGAACAGATAAGGGAGTGCAACTTTAGCTAAGCCAAGATAGACAGACAAAGATAGAAGAAAAAATGAAGTTGCAAGACCAAACCCCTTATGTTGCTCGAAAAGTGTAAAATAATTGAAGAACTTCACTTTGTCTACAGATCCAATTTATCTATTACCTACTACAAATAAGGCAATAGACAAAGTGGAAGATGAAGTAAAATCTGCACAGTGAGTATAGACGAAGCTAAATAAACAAAGAGCTACTTGGACAAAAAAGGGACTTCAATAGACAAAGGCACATTCATCTACAACTTACAATAGATAAACCTATGCGACATGAAAAGTACTCCATCCAAGATAAAACAAAGCAAAGTTTGTTTATTGCTTACATTAGACTAATACTATACTTCGTCTATTCAAGCAAGACAAAGCAAAATTTGTCTATCACCTTCAATAGTGGGAGCAAAAGAAGATCATTACACTTCCTCCATTCGTTGTAGATAAAGGAGAATTTGTCAATCAACTAGTCCAACTTTGTCCATGCCACCCAAAGTTCATCTATTATTTGCAATGGACAAAGCACATGCATGAAAGATGGACAAACAGACAAATCTCTTGAAGGAATTTAGGCAGACAAAGTAGATTTTATCTATTAGTCAGTTCAACTTTATCTAGAACATTCAGAGTTTGTTTGCTACTTACAATAGACAAATCACTCTTGTGGAAGTTCAACTGATAGATAAACCTATGGAAGAATTTATATGCAACTTATGGCAGATAAATGCGTATAAAGAGAGGCCATGACTTGTTGGAGGAAAATTGATTTATGTGACAAGCATTCAAATGGCATCTGCACTCATGTTATCATTGTACATACTTATCTCAGCCACCATTTTTGGCAACTAGCGGCGCTACAGATCTTCCAAGCTATGACAAGTCAAATGAGGAACACCTTTTGACATAAATCATCTTCCTCTCTAAAAAGGGATGCAGCAATTCGAGATAAATCATAAAGGCCTCGACTTCAATGGTAGAAATACTCAATGGTTTTATTCATTCAATGTTGTTCTCGTTTCTGCATTCAATAGAACCCATCTTCTCCAATGGTCAAAATTATGAAAAAACTATTTAATGAGACAAGGTGGAATGATTCAATGGGGTGAAGGAATACTGTTTAAATGCGCTTAAAGTTATGCAAATTCTTTCACCCATGACTAGGAGCTTAAATTATCATCTATCTTTTTTGAGCTTGAACTCCATATTCTTATGGCCATTAGTTTACATTTTGGAAAGATTTTTCTAGGTTTTTAAAGCTATAAAAGAGATCACATCTTCCCCTATGCTTGAGAGAAATGCTGTGTAAAAGTGTATAAGTTTTGTAGTAAAACCATAGAGTTGTTGGTGATCTCCAGAAAACCAATATGTTCGTAAGTGATCTTCAAAACAAGTGAGTTTCCAAGTGAGCTTATAAAAACTAGAAGAGGGTTATGAGCACTAAGCTTACACCCCCTGGAGCTACAATCTAGAAGATTTCTGAGAGCACTTTGTATTTCCATTATATGGGATATAGTGAAACCCAAGGCACAATGAGTGTGTGCTCTTGGAAGAGTGGATGTAAGAATGGGGTTTTCGAACCACTATAAAAATCACATTGGTTGTGGGTGTGTTTGCTTGCATTTTTTATCTCTCATGAAATTTACTATTTTTATTATCTATCTTATAATACACTACATGCAATCACGAAAAAAGGGAAATGTTTCAATAGGGGTTAAGCAATCAATTTTACATACCCGATTCACCTCTCCCCTCTTGGGTTATGCCATACTATGGGACTCTACATAAAAAAGAGAAAATAATGAAGAAATTTGGAAGAAAGCAGGCCAACAAAACTGGTGCCATGGCACTAGGTCATTGATAAGGCATGCGCGGAGGGTAGAATTTTTGGCACCACGGTGCCAGAATTTGATTCCGCGGTGCCAGTGATGGGATAAAACTCCCACCCAATTTTTCCCATCCCATTTCATTTTTTCTTTCTCTTTTTGTTTCCTCCTTCTTCTCCATGCCCTTCCCTTCTTTTCTAGTCCTTAGATACTCCAAAAACTTTTGTATTTTGCTACAAATCCACCTTGTATATGTGTGGATCTTATTAAGGATGAGGAAAGGGAGAAATTTTGTGGTTGATGCAACCCATGGTGGGTTTTAACAAATTGGAGTCTATTTCTTCGTTTATGATCCAAGGCATGCACAAAATTAAAGGTAAGTTAGTTTTTACCCAATTTAATTTTTATTTTTGCTAAACTAGGGTTTCATGTATAGTCATTTTGGAGAAAATGATGGGCATTTGTTATTAAAACATCAAGAAAATGATTAATTCATACTTATTAATGTTTTGGAACTTAATTGGGCAAGAGAAGTGATGATTTATGGTAACCTAGGGTTATATGAATAGTATTTTTAGGGAAATGGCATAAATTATGGTTTAATTCATGGGAAAATTGATTAATGTATTGATAATTGTGTTTTTGAAGTAAATTAAGCCTGAGGAAGTTTAATCATTTTGTTCCTCATAAATTGTAGAAAAGGGGAATTTTATTTATATGATGTTCTAGTAGTAAAGTGAATGAATTAAGGGATTATTGAGCTTAATTGTATGGTTAATTAAGTGACAGTTGAGTTACATGATGATTATGTATTACCAGGAATGAAATTCCCTTGAAACCATTGTTGAATTATCAAGACTTTTAATAATGTATATGAATTATTCTATGTAATACTTAAATAAGAAGTGGAGTTATATGTCAAGGATTGATTTTCCTAAGATCCCAATGAAGTGAGAATTAGGGATCAATTTGTTTGGGAATGTAATTAAACTTGCATGTTGAAGGTGTTGAATATGATTTGTATAAAGTCTAGAATACATGTAAGTTATTGCAACTTTGGGGAAATTGATAGTGAACTTACACACATCACTTGTTTGAGGGAACAAACCAATGAAAACTGAAATATGCTTGGTTTACGATTGAAAAGTGCATTAATTGATATGAGTGGATAATTGATATGAGGATTATAACGTAGCAAGTGCAAAAAAGTTCAAGTGCAGGATAGTGATCATTGGTAACAAACTGCCACAACTATCTTCTACATTCTAAAAGAGCTGAACTATTGAAAATAAGCAATAATGAAGGTTCCATTAGATGCTTCCATGAACAAAAGCAATGAGAGACAAATAAACACATTGAAGATGCGCTACAATGAGTTTGCATTGTTTGTTAACCTTAAACAAAAAATTTTAACACACAAATGCAAGATAAATAAAGTTGAAGATGAAGCCATGGTCAAAGGGCATAAAGTTGTTCAAGAAATTTGAACTATCTATACCGACAAGAGAAAAGTTGTCTGAGATAGAGAAAGAAGAAGAAGCTCCATGAAATACTTAGACAAAGGAAGAAAGAAGAAATTGCCACCCAGATAATCATGCACAAACAAGAGAAAACTTTGTTTGATCAACAAAGTTAAAAGATTGGATTACTCTGAGGATAGAAAGGCAATATGAACAAAGAAGAGAGTGCAACTTTTAACATAGCTCATCCTCTTCTCTGAACGGCGATGCAGCAGATCGAGATAAAAACAAAAAGAATTGGACTTCAACAGTAGAAAATTCAAACGGTATTATTCATTCAATGTTGCTCTCGTTCTGTATGCAATGGTGCCCATCTTCTCCAATGGTCAAAAGTGTGAAGAACTATTTAAGGAAAAAAGGTGGAACGATTCAAAGGTTGTGAAGGAACACTTTTCAGATGCACTTGATCTTGTGTAAATCCTTTCAACCATGGCCAAGAGCTTAAACCTTAAATTATCTTTAATTGAGCTAAAGCCTTCATATCCTTATGGCTATTGTCTTTACATTATAGGAAGATGTTTTTTATTACATTGAGTTGAAAGAGAGATAAAATCTTTCCTTGTGTTTGAGAGAAACACTATGTAAAAGTGCATAAGTTTTCTGGTAAACTTGAAACCAAAGAGTTGGTGGTGAGCTCTAGAAAACCAACAAGTTTGCTAGTGATCTTTGAAACCAGTGAGTTTATGGCAAACTCATGAAAACCATATTATATGAGTTGTTGGTGATCATTAGAAAACCAACAAGTTTGCTAGTGATCTTTGAAACTAGTAAGTTTCTTGGTGAGCTCGTGAAAACTAAAAGAGTGGTGGGAGCACTATTGTATTTCCATGATATGGGATATAGTAAAACCCAAGGCATAATGAGTGTGGGCTCTTGGAAGAGTGGATGGAGGGATGGAGTCCTGAACCACTATAAATTCATCTTGTCTGTGTGCATGTGTTTGCTAATCTGTTTTATTCTTCATGTATTTTATTATTTTATTATTGATTTTATATCACACCATACAGAAGTACGAAAAGTGTGAAATGATCCAATAGGGGTAAAGCAATACCTAATTCACCCTTCCCTCTTGGGTTAAGCCATACTTCAGGAACCAACAAATGGTAATAAAGTGGGCTAGATAAACAATTTTAGCAATCTGTTTGGCTTACCCAACAATTTCATTCTCTATATTCTTCAAAGTGTAGTCCTTCTCCAATCTTCCAAACCTTGATAGATTAATATGGGTATAATGGAAAAGAATAATGGAAATATTTCTTATGGCTTGGCTTATGAATTGATATGAGAAATCTTTAGACAAGCCAAAGAAAAATTAATAAGGGACAAAAACACTTTGCACTCACACATCATTTGCATTGTTGAGACTAACCTGAGTGTAGGAAATCTAAGAAAGGAGAAGATAAGCTCCTGTAGAAGAAGAAAGAGAAAGGAGACTTGGTCTAAAGAAACAAATTGAAGACATTATGAAATACCAAATTCCTTCCAAATAAAAAGGATAGGTAAGTGTAGGTATGACACTAAAACTCAAATACTCCTACTAGATGTGTCATTATCTGAATTCTAAAATTCTACTTGCATATTTTCTTTAGCCCATTCTTGTATTAATAAGTATTCATGCTCAATCTTTCAATTAATTAATCTTGTCTATTTATATACCTCTACTTTTAACATTCAATTATTCATGCATTTGTAGAGACAAAGTTATATTCTTTTCTTTTAAATTTTACTTATTTCTTTCAGTTTATTCTTTTAAATTCAAGTTTAGTTTTTAATTACTTGTGTTTAATTAACATCAGTAGAAACAAATTCATTCATTCGTTACCTCTAATTTATTATATCTCTGTAAAAATAAATTTAATTCATTCTTTTAATGATATCTCGAGCATAATTATCCATATCTATTTAGATGTGTGTACATTCTTATTTGTGCAAATCAAGCTTTACTTTTATACCTTCATATCTCGTTTGTACATTTAAAAAATTAGATTTAATAGTCAGAATTTTGTCTAAATTTCCTTCATTTGTATATTGACTAAGAATTAAATTTTGAAACTATACTTGCATATTTTTGCTCATTCATTTACTCATACACTTTATCTATAGAAATTAAAAGTTACACTTAAAATTTTAATTGATTAACTAACTATACATTTATAGAAATAAAGATACATTTATAGTATAGTTTATATACTCTGAACGCATATATGTATAGGAGAATATAGAATTTATACTAGGATAAATAAAATTCTAAAAGACATAAAGTAAACTTTTAAAATAATCAGGAAATAAGAAAAATAACATTCAAACAATAAATAACCTAAAACTAAGAATGCCTAAAAGACACATAACTAAAAGAAAGATAAAATAATGAAATTGAATGATTATGCTCAAAATCATTTAAGAAAAAGACGAGTTGATCTAGAAAATGAAGATAATTGTAATTCACAACTGTGCTAGCTCAAATAACTCAATGTTTGATTCATTAGCTTATTACTCTGCATACTGTAATGGTTAAAATGACTCTTTGCACTAATATTTTGGCAATGTATGACCACATCAATTTGAACTCATTAATAAAGAAATGGTGCAAGAATATTTTAAGTGAATGCAGAAAAGCTTGAGCATAGAAGAACGAGATCAATAAAAAATCAAAACTTTCTCCTTAGCTCTCAAATCCAAGTAAAAGAGCCTAAAAGCTCAAGTTCTAGATGCAAAGGGATGACTGAAACTATAGCATGGAACAACATCAATCTTTAGATGAAGCATCAAGGGCTTGATAGTAAAAGCTACATGCTTAGTTAAGATTGACAACAAATCTTATGAACTCAAATGAGAAACCTATGAAGAGAAGTGCTAAAAGAGATAAGTTGTTAAACTTGATTATATTTCTTTCATTGCTATATATTCCAGATACCTCTGAATGAACCATCTTGAATTTGAAACAAATTGAGTTTATTACTTTGAGCCAAATCATGACAAACAGTCTTAGTTAACCTTAAAATGGTCAAAACTCTAACATAATTATAGTCCTAAGGCATAATCAATCTTATTGGGAAACTTCATAGTTTAAGGTCTCAAATAAGAATTCCATTCCTATTCATTCCTTCTGTAATAATGTTTATAGGCTTGATCTCATATAAAGAACCAGAATTAAAAAGTAAAAACTCATAAAGATAACAATCATAACACACAGGAAGCTAAAACAAAATCCTTATCACTAACAAAATTCCATGAACATTAGAACATCCAAAAAACTTCTACCTTCTTAAAATATTAATAGCCACCAATAAGTTCAGAACATTAGCAAAGGAAATTAAAAATAGTTACTCTTTTAAAGCCTCGATAACTACTAATGACTCTGTAAATCTGTCCTGAGTCTCGAATAATTCCTTCTCCAATGCCTTAATTCTATCCATAATCTCTACATAAGCTATACACCGGTCAGTCAAAAGAAGATCTATAAAGACATTTATTTTCTTAGCAAACTTTAAATCCTTCTTCAACTGTCTCACCTCCTTTTCCAAGAAGTGAATCTGACTATTTCCCATAATTATCCTCATTCCATTATTTCCCAAATGTTAACCTCGTATATTATCTATCCAATTAAATATCATAGAATACAAAGGTCACAACCAGTTTTCAAAAGACACATAAACTTTATGGAAGTAATCATCTAATTGATAACTCAAACAGGAAATAGATCTTCACATTTTAGAGACCCAGACAAGACAAAATAGGATCATGCATTATCACTGTTAATCAAGGATAAATAAAATATGATAAAAGATACACATCCAATGTTTAACCAACTATATGAATGATCCTATAAACAACATAAATCACTAGACTTAAAATTTCATGAAAGACCAGAATATTAAAAATCACAAATGTGAGTATAGAGAGTTGTAATATTACATATAAAGAATTAAGATTAAAAAGTAAAAATATTTAATCATATAAAATATCAACAACTGCTTCCAACTCTTTAACCCTCTGTTGAGCTTGGCCAACTCTGTCTCCAAATGTTTATGGCACTCTACAGCCTCCATATATGTTGCGGAGTTTCTAGTTAAGAGACGTGTAAAATGAAGATTACTACCCGCAATGAAAGCCAAATCAATCTTCAACTGCTTAATCTTATCTTGCGAAATCAAAATCCTCTCTATATTCTCAAAAGTAGCATCATTCTCACCTTGAATCAATTGTATAGAAGGACTGGAAGATGCCATAATCAATCTTGGTAAGCATTGAAGGGTCGTCTCTTCTCCCTAATCTCTTTGCGCAAGAAAAGAGAAAGACAGACGCTTCTCCACTTCCTAAGTAATCCGTCAACTCCACCATTAATACTCCCAACTGTCCCTCCTGTTAATAATGACAGAAAATCATTAAAATAAAAGAAGATGCACATTAATAGAAAACCATGCATTGTCATCATATTTGCATGAAATCATTCTCTTTAAACTGCGCATATTAATGTGATTTAGATGAATAATACATGCTTAATGTTTGATTATTATTTTTTATAAATATGCTTCTTGTAATAATGAAAATGTTTAATTATCAAAATGCTTAGAAGATGTTTAATATTATCATCGACCTAATCAATCTGGTCATTACATTAAATCATTTCATGAGAAAGAAAATTATGTAATGATATATACATATAACACAAATAAGAAAATAATATTTCAGGATTCAACAAAATAAGGGGAGAAGAACTTAATGAAAGAACATATAACTAGGAAGAAAAATAGAATTATGGGGGAGAGAATTAAAATTAAAGAAACAAATATAATTATAATTATAATCTTTTTGATTATGACAAAATGGGGGAGAGAAATATGAAAGACTTGTGAGAGTAATAGTTAGAGTTAGGAAAATGATAAAAAGGGTCAAACGCATAGGATTATATAGGCCAGATATTCATGGGGAGATTAAAAGTAACTTCCTAATTTTTGTACAAGTCCTCAAAGTTTTGTCATCATCAAAAAGGGGAGATTATCAACATTATTATATATAATTTTGATGATAACGAACCTTGTATTAAGAGAAGAAACCTGTATGCTTTAATCTCTAACAACTCTATGTATGATTATGAATTGATAAACATTAATTAACATAAACTCATAACCAAGAATGATTAATTACACAAGAATACATTCCTCACATTATGGTGAGAGTAACATTAATTACTCTGTACTGCATAAACTTGCTAAATCATATTAAGAACCACAATTACTTAAGATTTTATATTATGCATTCAATGAAAATTTATATTATCCTTGCTTTACAAACTATTACAATCACATGAGGATAAGATATATTCTGATATTATATATGAAAGATAACAACATAGCAAGTGCAGAAAAGTACAAGTGCAGGATAATGATCATCTGTAACAAACTGCAACAACTATCTACTACATTCCAAAGGAGCTGAACTGATAAAAATATGGAAGAAGAAGAAGAAAACTAAAGGTTTTGAGACAAGCAACAAATAAGGTTGCATAAGATGTTTCATGAACAAAAGAAATGAGAGACAAATAAAGGCTTCAAAGATGCACTACAACAAGTTTGCGTTGTTTGTTAACCTGAAAGAGAAAATTTTAACAGATAAATGCAAGACAAATAAAGTTGAAGACAAAGCCATTGTCAAAGGGCATAAAGTTATTCAAGAAATTTGAACTATCTACACTGACCAGAAGTAAGTTGTCTAAGATAAAGAAAGAAGAAGAAGCTCCATCAAATACTCAGAAAAAGAAAGAATGAAGAAATTGTCACTCAGATAATCATTCACAAAGAAGAGAAAACTTTGTCTAATCAACAAAGTTAGAAGATTACATTAGTCTAAGGATAGAAAGCAAATATGAACAAAGAAGGGAGTGTAACTTTAGCTGAGCCAAGATAGACAAACCAAGAATGAAGAAATAAAGAAGTTGCAGGAACAAACCCCTTCTATTGCTCAAAGTATGTAGAACAGTTGAAGATCATCACCTCATCTATGGATTAAAGGTCATTTGTAATGATAGACAA
>JAYJMB010007030.1:0-10558 GCA_036873735.1 Pouteria campechiana
AAAAAGTTAAGTTACTGCATGTCTAGGCGCTGCAGTGCCCAAAATGTTTTCATATTAAGTAGTTTTGGTATTTTATCCACAAATTTCTTGTACAATGTTCAAATCACATGATCTTATGTGTTGGAAAGATAATCCTAAGGGATACCACTTTCATGTTAAACACTTCTATGAAAAAGTCTTAATCTGTGCCCAAAAGTGCCCTAAAGTAACACCATTTTCATGTTTAGTTTCTTTTTGACTAGTTTGTATACCTGAAACAAAAACTAACTCCATTAAGTACAATATTAGTCAAATATGATTATAAAATAATAAAATTATGTCAATTGAGGACCCATAATATGTGAATTTTGGTGAAATATGATAAATTATGAACTTATCACCCCAATTGCAAGGATAGATGCCATTAGAATGTTTTTGGCTTTTGCATCCTTCATGAACTTCAAGTTGTACCAAATGGATGTAAAATTTTCCTTCTTAAATGGTTTCATTAATGAAGATATTTATGTTGAACAACCCCCTAGGTTTGAACACCCTCATGATCCTAACCATGTCTTTAAACTCAAAAAAGCCCTCTATGGTTTGAATCAAGAGCCTAGATCTTGGTATGAGAGGCTAAGTAGATTTTTAATTGAGAAAGGATTCTCAAGGGGTAAGGTAGAAACCACTCTCTTCATTAAGCATGCTATGAATGATATAATTATTATTCTTATTTATATTGATGAAATTATCTTTGGAGTAACTAATGGAAATTTGTGTCAAGAATTTTCTAAGACAATGCAGGGAGAATTTGAGATGAGCTTGATTAGGGAGTTGAACTTCTTTCTGGGACTGTAGATGAAAGAAGGAATCTTCATCCACCAAGCCAACTATATAAATGAGTTGCTAAAAAATTTCAACCTTGAAGATGAAAGAAGATTTGGAACTCCTATAAGCACTTCCATCAAAATGGATAAGGACGAGAAAGGTAAACCAATTTGTCAAAAGTTATATAGGAGCATGATAGGATCACTTTTATATTTGACTACAAGTAGGCCAGACATCATGTTCAGTGTCTGTATCTATGCTAGAGAATCACATCTTACTGGTGTTAAAAAGATCTTTAAATACCTCTTGGATACTTCAAACCTCAGTTTATGGTATCCAAAAGGTACAGATTTTGAGTTAGTAGGGTACTCATATGCTAATTTTATTGGATATAAAGTAGATAGGAAGAGTACCTCTGGAACGTGTCAGTTTCTTGGAAGGATGATCATCTCATGATTCTCAAAGAAATAGACATCTGTTGCATTGTCAACTACTGAAGCTGCATATTTTGCAGTAGGTAATTGTTATGCACAAATTCTCTAGAGGGAATAACCGTTGGGTGACTATGGTTTGAAATTTGATGATAAACCCATTAGATCTGACAATACCAATGCTATGAATGTGACTAAGAATCCAGTTTTGCATTCTAGATCTTAGCATTTAGAAGTCTGGCATCAATTTATTAGAGATCATGTTTAGAATCACAATATCTGCTTAGAATATATACCTACTAAAAATTAGTTAGCAAATATTTTCACTAAGCCACTCCTAGAGGATAATTCTGTAGAATTAGAAGGGAGCTTGGTGTGATAGATCCACATGCATGATATATACTTATTGCATAACAATCTTATTATGCTTGTGTTTAAATGATTTGAATGCTTACTGCTACATTCTTTGTGCTTTATGATTCACATGCCTTATTTTGCCTTAGTTTTCTAGAAAAAAGTAGTTTAAAGGACTGTTAAAACTGTTAGCATAGGGCTAAAATGGAATGAAATTGATCATTAAGATCATAACAGTCCCAAGGCATAAGTCAAGCCTGTTTGGGAAACTTCACAATTTAAGGTGGGGAATAGGTATTCCAATCCTATTCAGACCCTTTATAATCATTATTGTAGTTTGATTTCATATTCTAGGTAACAATTTAAATTTTATTAAGGCTAATGAATCATAGGGAAAGCACTTTCTAGTCATATCTAAATTCTCTTCCATCATAGTCTAAGCTTTTTTTATTATGACAAAAAGGGGGGAGAAATAGCAATAGTAGAAAAAACAATAAGACTAGTGCACTTAGTAAGGGGGAGTTATTAGAAAAATCATTAGAGATGTGTTGAGTCTGAGGATCTAGTTTGATGATTAACAAAACTTGTTAATGACTTAATTTAAGCTAACAATAATGTTGCTAAGATTTCTAGTTTTGGATGAAGATTCAGAGGTAAAGAAGGAAGCTTCAAGGGTGAAGAAAGAAGCTTTGGAGGTGATAATGTTAAGCATCATAGGGATCAACATTACTTCGGAGGGCATGAAGAAGCTTTGGAGGTTGAAGAAGCTTTGAAGCTTCGAAGGTGCAGAAAGAGCCGTTGGGCAGAAACAATGCTTAAGGGAAATTTTGGAGGCTCTGAAAGAATTTTACAGGATCCAAAAATGTATACATTGGGATGTTAGGACTAAAGGGGAGTTTCAGAGGTGCGTGTCACTTACTTTGGAGGGTCCAAAGCCACTGCATTCATGACTCTAACGAAACCCTTACCTTCGGAGGCTCTAAAAGTGTAACTTCGGAGGCTCTGAAGCAACGTGACGTGGTTTTTATGGAGGCATTTTCAATGGTCAAAAAATTGAAGAAGCAACGACTAGTTTGAATCTAAAACTTATAAAGACAAGTTTCTATGAAAAAAAACTAACTTTTGAGAAGATTAAACATGAATCAAACACAAGAACTCAAAGTGCCAGAAGTGCATTCACTCCAATAGGCTTCAAAGAACATAGAACTTCAAGTTATATCTTTACACTTAAGAGGAGATCAGAGAGCACTATGAGCTTAATACTTTTATCTTTATTATTTGAGCTTAAACTATATGTACATTCAAGCTTAGTTAGAGGTATTCACTTGTACATCTATACCTATAAAGTTTGAGCTGCTGGGTAGCTCTTTGAAAAACCAGAGTGTATGAGTTATTGGTGAGCTTGTGAAAACTAACAGTTGTAGAGTTTCTAGTGAGCTTGTAAAACCAATGTAGAGTTCTTAGTTAGCTTATAAAAATCAATGGAGGTTATGATTCCATGGGTTATAGCGGAACCCATGGTTAAGGAAACCTTGGAGAGTAGATAGGTGCCAAAAGAGGGCCCGAACCACTATAATCCTTGTATCCTTATTATTGTGTGCTTATGAGTTCCATTGCATTTACTTTCTACTCTTGCATAATCTTTTCTGTTTTTCCATACCGTTAGGATTCCAGATTTTCTATACAACTTGCATAGCATAGGCAGGGTTAGGGGACCAACAAGATACACTTAGTAAGCGGGAGCTATGTTATGAGTAGAATATCTTTATCTAAGTTTCCTTTCTGTATTTTCAAAAGATGAATACATGTTTTATCTTTTTGAAAGGTAGCTCACTTAATTATTTTATCATCATCAAAAAGAGGGAGAATGTTTATCCAAACCCTCCTTGGTTTGATTTTGATGATGAACATGATTAACTAGTTGAGTTTTAATGATCAGCAAAAACATGTGAGTGAAGTGTTAAGCTATTGACAGTTACTTTCCAAGTGTGAAGTGATAAGTTTATGAAATAGATTAACGGAAGTAATTTCAGATGTGTGGATAGCATATTCAAGATCAATCAAAGACATGATCCACTAATTAGTTAATAAAGAAGAAAATCTCATAAATGCTCAATAAGTAATGACACTGAACTTAGAAAAGGATTTCAGACATACTAGGACACGTCTGAAATCATGAGGAACAAACTTAGAACATGAAGAAGTTCAAATAGTATGAAAGAAGAAGTTTGTAGTCACAAGAACAAAGTCTGAAACAACTTTAGAAGTGTTTTAGATGTTGCACTCAAGATTCCAAAGACAAACTACAGCTAAAGGATATGTCTGGTATCAAGCACGAGCTATAAAGTTACTTCAGACATGCTAAAGTATCCCGCTAAAGTAAATTTAGATAGATGCCAAATCTAAGACATTAAAAGAGCTTCAAATATGCTTCAGATGGGCTGGCATGTTGGTTCAAGCTTTCCCAAGTGCATATCGAATGTACCAAAGTATGAAGACCTGCCTCAGACATTCGAAAGACTACTTCAGACATGCAAAAAGTAGTTTCAGAAGTGTTGAAGCACAAAGACTCAGCATTGAAAGTGTTAATGACACTTTAGACTGTTGGTCTCATTCTAAGGTAGCTCAAGAGGAGGGGTGAACTGAGCTTTAGAAAAGTTTTAGCCAAATTAAAAATCACATGCAGAAATAAAGGAATAAATCACATAGCACAATTACATAGGTATTTTTATAGAGGTTCGGCCCACAACACAGGACCAACTCCTCTCTCTGAGTCAGCCTCACTCACTGCACTCAAGTCCCACTAAACACTTATTTGTTCTACAAGTTGTTATAAACTTTTCACACATTGGTTTCAAAAACTGACCAACAAACTTTTATAGAATCAACAAGCTACTTGCTTGCCATGCAAAATAATAAAGTTGTACAAAGACAAATACCTCTTACATAGGCTAGATTTTTATAGAATTAAAGTATACTAGAAATAAATATTTTACAATAAATACATAGTATCAAACTCCCTTAAGTTATTATAGAGAATAAGCTTTGAATGCAGATAGCTATTTGGCTCAGTGGAGTTGGAAGAAAAGCTTTAATGCTGAGTAAATGCACTTTGTAAGCTCTCTAACTTGTCTAACTTTTCTAACTTTTCTATAACTTCTTGAAATGGCCTCTCTTCACTCCTTTTTGTACTAAGATTTAAAATCTTTCCATTGGAGAGATGGTGTTCATTCAATGCAAGCGAATCATGAAGATTTTTTGCTTGTTGAAATGTTCTCGCAGGTTCTTCAATCTAAATGCATGTCTGTAGCAAATAGCTATTTCTAGAGTTAAGATTTTGGACTGACTTTGCAACAAACTTCTTTCAGCTGAGTCCAAAAGTTAAACACTGATCCAAATGTAAGTTGTTCAGTCTAGAGTTAAATTTAGGACTGACCTAGTACAAATTTCTCTTGACTTCAAACTGAACTCTGGCTTAGTCCAGAGATGAGTTGGCAATGTTCGGAGTTAAATTTTGTACTAACCGACTTAAGCAATGACTGAGTCCGAGTCTTAGCACTTAGAGTTTTGGACTTGGGTTTCTGACGTCTTGTCTTCTTACTTTAGCAGAGTTCAAATTTGGTTATGAGTCCAAATTAGCTCTTATGTCGTAATTGCTCTCATAGTGTCCGAGTTAGCTTTCCTCTTTAGATTTTCTTTTGCAGTGACCAAATTTGTTTCTTTAGTGTTCAAATCTATGTTCTGCAGTGTCTGGAATGGTTCTGCAGTGTTCAAAGCTTGAGTCTGAAACTTGGTTTCTTTCTGAGGTTAGGCATCTATCTAATTTGCTTTGGCAATGATTTGAGACATTCTATGAAGATCTTTCAAACATCAATCTTTAAAGTTTTAGTGTCATTCTTTCTCTTTTGAAGCTTGTCTTTGATGCCTACCATGATCTTTGAACATTTATGTTTTCTTCCTTTGATAACTTGTGGATCTTATCGTTGATATTGTCTTGTATGCACTGTCCACTTTACTAAGTTATTTCGCTAATTTGTTATTTGTTACTGCACACTTGGGAATAACAGTCAGTAACTTAAGCCTTCACTCATATGCTTTTTGCTCATCATCAAAATCAATCCAACTAAAAGAGGTTTAGTTCAACAATCTCCCCCTTTATTGATGATGACAAAACATTTAAGTTACATACCTTCCAAGAAAAAATAAATAATGTATTCCTTGAAACAAAAAAAAAGATGGGAAAAAACAAAGATATGTTCATTCATAACAACATATACGTAGCTCCCCTAAAAGAGTGCATCTTTAGCAGGTTTTTCTAATCTGCCCTTAAATGAGTACACTGTATTCTAACATTTTTTATTAAACATACAATTTCTCCCCTTTTTCGTTACAGGTATTTTATACTAAAGCATATTATTTCTTCCAAAACATATGACTTCTCCCCCTTTTGTCATTATAAAAAAGGAAAAATGGAAAGAAAAATTATACACATTACAGAGTATGCATGAAGATAAAAATACTCAGAATGAATCACAAAAAGATATTTCATTTCATATCAGTACAAACAGAGTTCTACTCTAATAGTGAAAAGTGCAATAGGGATGGAAGAAAAGGTGGAGTAGAGAGATTGAGGTGGAGCCTGATTATAATCCATTAAATAAGTTTGAAATCATGCATAGGCATGAGTCTATTACTTTCAAAAGATCACATAGAAGGAGCCAAAGTTTTGGACAAGGGAGAAGGGGGGTTACTACTAGTGTTGCTTCTCTCTCCTAGTCTTTCGCCTCCCTAGATGGTAACATTGAAAGGCCCTTGTACTCTCATGAAGATGGTTCTAATAATCTCCAAAGAATGTAATATCTTTGATAGATATCCATTCAGACTTCTTATCTTTGTCTTCAGAAACAAATCCAATAAAAGAACTATCTCCAATCCAAAACATTTCAATGAGTACCCTATCCACGTTTCTTCTTCTCAATGAATTTTCCTCTACACATATCTCACTTTTTCTTCTTTCTCTACTTTCCATTGTACAAATTTATTACACTCTACTCTCTCTATTGACTTTCTAGATTATGAATGAGGATGAATTAAGTAGATGCAGGCTAGTCATAGTAAGGCAATTGCTACAGGTTCCTGCGAGGTTCTATCATATTCTTGAATTAATTTGGAATGATCACTTGCTAAATATGATTCCAACGTAGAATGTTTAATTCTAGTGTAAAAACGAGACTTTGCCTCATAAATGAAGGCTTAGGTGCTTTAGTAAGATAAACATTAAGTCTGGATTTTGTGCACATAGAAAGGAATATGGCTTAGTCCAGAATTATAATTTTGAACATAGATGGTTGTGCCTGGAAATCCAGACTTAGGCTGGGAGTGAAGAATTCGGACTTAGGATGTTTAGACTTTGGATATTATAAAGTGAAGTTTCATAAAGTCCAAAAGTGTGTCCTAAATTATTTCTGAAATATTTTATCTAGCACAACATACATAGACATGTATTTAATAGAAAGAATAAGCATTTAGATTGTGTAAATATATTCAAAATGTGATGATCAAGAGAATAAACATTATGCCTAAGGATCTATCACTCGTAATTCTCTTCTAATCATACAAAATCTATCCTCTATGAGTGGTTTTCTCAAACTGTTTGCTAACTATTTTTTAGTTTATACGAATTCTAAACAAACATTATGATTACGGACATGATCTCTAATGAAATGATGCCTGATTTCTATATGATTATATCTAGAATGAATAATAGGATTCTTGATCAAATTTATAGCACTAGTATTGTCACATCAGATGAGTGTATCAATAAACATCAAACTAGAATCTATGCATAACAACTTCTAGCTATAACATATTCAGCATCGACAGTTGATAGGATGTGATTCTTTAGGATTTGACTAGAGTCTTGCCCACATACATATACTAAAAATAATATCTGGCCTACTAGTAGTAAGATTCAATAGAGATCCTATTTGATGGAAGTGCTTATCGGAGTTCCATACCTTCTTCCATCTTCAAGATTGAATTTCTATTACAGTTCTTTTGTGTATTTAGCTTGGTTAATAAAAATTCTCTCTTTCATCTGCTTTACTTGCAGTCCCTAAAATAAGTTTAATTCTCCCATTAAACTCATTTTGAATTCTCCCTACATTAACTTAGAAAACTCTTGACAAAGATTTTCATTGGTAGCTCGATGATGAGAATGCAAAATGTCATGTTTTATTCCCTTAATACTTAATCTTTTACACCTATTTGATTCCTAAATATACTCATTATTCTTATATTTTGATTTAGGAGACAATTGGAGTGGTTAAGTGCAAAATGAAGTTAATTGAGGGATTTTGGACAACTTTAGATGATGACTCGAATTCTTCTTTGGTCAGTTCGAAGATCTTGAGGTGCGACAAGCATGGATTTTTCATTGATATCTGTGGTGGTAGCAAAGAAATTGGGCCGCTAAGCCCAATCTTGTAGCCCACCACTAATCTCCCCAAGGGTGCGGGGGCTCTTCCCTCTCAGTATGGATCTTACGTAGGATGAAGTATAGAGGGGAAGCAACAAGGAGCAAAGTAGTCGGAGGCAGCAAATCAGCGCTGTCGGTGCCCTACTTCATTCTCACTTTTCAGGTATTTGCAAAAATTGCATATTTTACATATTTTTGACTTTCTATAAATTGCACTTTTCTAGGATTTTTAAGGGTTATTTTGCTAGGGTTTGAGGGAGACTTTTTGGCATCTTTTGACAAAGAATCTTCTTCTTCTCTCTTTTCTATTTTATTTTCTTTGTGATTTCATGGCCTTGTGTGGCTAAACTTTAATTCTTGGTTTAAGGAGACAGAAGCCTTAGAATCAGTATACTGTGAGATCTAATTTGATTTAATTATTTAATTTATACTTTGAATATTGAAGGTTCTTCTTCGTTCATGATTATGATTGTTATGCTTAATTGCTAGGAAGCCTACTAGTTTATTATTCATCGTAATCTATTGCTAGATTAGATATTAAATCCATAATTGTTTGATCCCTCTAATTTATGAAGCAACTAAGGTTTAATAATTTGATGTTGTTGCAGTTATTAAATCTTAGAAGGAATATTTAACTAACTTAAATGCAACCGCTGGTGCTTGTGTTGTTTAGCTTCATCAATCTCTATAAATCTTAAGGCTGCTATTAAATTAGACCTTTGGCACTAGTCTTGGGTTGTTTAGTAGTTAGGGTTAATTAGAACATAGTTTCTAATTAATTATGTTGAAGGAGAGATAGGAAAAATAATTCCAATGGTGAATATTCAAAGTATGAATTGATTTATAATTGCATCAATGATCTGTTATGAGATTCAAATGGTGGATGTTGACTTTAACCAAGGTTTTCTTCTTTGATAGATTTCTTTTATAACACTTTCTTTATTACATTTAAAACCCCCCTTTCTTGTTCGTATAGAATAAAATTAAGCTAGATACTCCTCGTGGGATCAACCCTTATACTACTAAAGATAATTTAATTGGTGCAAGATTCTAAATTTAGTTGCCTACAACAACACTCCAAATTTTTGGTGCCATTTCCAGGGAGGCATTCTAGTTAATTTTTGTGATTTAGTGATTTTTATTTTTTTCTTAAAATTTTCTTATATAAAAATGATTTTTCCTTATTTATTTTTTTAGGTTTATTAGATTTTATTTTATTGTTTATGATTGTTACTCGATCTTCTAATCAAGGTGATCTGCAGCATGAGCCAAAAATAGAGAGAACTTTGCACAGGTTAAGGAGAGAAACTTGGAGAATTTCTGACTTAGAAAAGGAGGAAATCATGGCTGGAACTCAAACTTTGAAGGAGCTTGCCAAACCTAATTTGGATCAGTAACCCTAATGCATAATGTTTCCTACTTTAGATGCTATTGTTAATTTCAAATTAAAATGTGGACTAACACATCTCTTGCGGACTTTTCATGGTCTTGCAGGTGAAGATCCCCACAAGCATCTAAAGGAATTTCACATTGTGTGCACAAGTATGAAACTGATAGGGGTGACTGAAGAGAAAATCAAACAGAGAGCCTTTCCATTCTCTTTGAAGGATTTAACTAAGGATTAACTTTATTATTTACCCTCTGGGAGCATCACAACATGGAATGAGATGAAGAGGTTATTTTTGTTGAGTCATACATGTTTTGTGATGATGATCCACACGTATAATAGATGATTTTGATGACAAGAAAACTTATACTGGATTTGCATTATGCTAATGATATTGTTAATATTGGAAAACAAGAATTAAAATTACGCATGTGCCTAATATATACGATTCATGTTGATCCATGTGCATAAATTATTTACTTTATAATGATAATGATCACAGGATTATAAGAATTGGAACATTACCTAAAAGTTGTAGCTGAATTACTCCTATATACCATTAGAATACTTTTGAAGTCTTTCAAAAACTTTAATAGTATTTGAGAAAGTTATTTCTGCATCCTCAGAGGTCCTAAAGTAATTTCTCAAAAATTATAAGGCTTCTACTTAAATTAGTTTTAGAAACTCTGAAACAACTCTGTAATTTTTCAGGATCAGAAAACTCTGAAACTAGCACCCAATACAGCTTTTAAACCTCTGAAATTACAACATCCAATTAACTCCTCTGAAATCAAGTCATAAACTCTGAAGACATAACATAAACTCTAAAATCATTTCAGAAACTCTAAAGAATTACTTCAGAGGCTCTAAAGTCTATACTTGATATATTTCAGAAACCTTGAAAGCAATCTTTCAATCTATTTATTCAGCTATAAATTACTTCAAAAGAAAGCATATATATTCTAATATATATTCTAACTTTCAACAATAAGCATACATGCATCCTTTGCTATGATTTCAAATGTTCTGCTATAAGAACAAATTGTCAAAATACATCTTTCAAATGCTTTGCTAGAATGACTTCAAGATACATTCTTATTTGGT
>JAYJMB010007031.1:0-10558 GCA_036873735.1 Pouteria campechiana
TGGAAAAATCATGGTATAATCATGTGAATTTATGGTGTAAAGTGGAGTAACGACCCCAGGAGGGCGGGGCGTTACATCAATCTAACTCATAATATTTGTGATCAAGCAATAAAATGAATCAAACGATTGTAAACAACATGATGAATGAAACAAGATCATATAGTCATTAATAACCAACAATCCACATAACAAAGAGTATCAAACAAGGTTACATCTTTACCCTAGAAAGAGGGATTTAGCTCATAATGGAAATCGAAATAACTCCCTTCATCAAGATCATCACAATGCAGAATGTCATCTCCTCTTCTCTTGCTTACGTGAAATCTTCCTCTTTCTCCACAAGAATCGCAAAGGCTCCACCTTTTAGAACCATTAGCAAAACCCTAAAAATGAATGTAAGAAAATCTCCCCCAAATCCTCTCTTATTTCCCTAAAAACCAAGAAACAAAGCAAGCAGAAAATCATATAGAAATCCAAATGATGCCATCGTCATGGCCCCAAAATTGGTGCCTCGGCCTTAGATTTTGCTGGATGCCATCTGGAGTTGATCGAGTAGGGTGCCACGACCCCAAATTGGGTGCTACAACCCCAGATTTCTCTAGCTTATTTTCTCGCTCCATTGCACTCCTTCATCCTTGAGCTGCATCTCTTTTTATGCGTAGTTTTGACTATTCTTCCTTTAATCAAAGCACCTAAAAAAGGCCATAAAATCAAATGAAAAACTCTCAAATTCTCAAGAATAAATAGTAGATCAATCTTAGTAATATGAAATACAAGTGAATAAAATTCATTCATCAAATACCCCTAAACTTACTCATTTGCTCATCCTCGAGTAAAGTAAAAGAATAAACTTCCAAAAAGAACATAAAGCGCATTAATCTAGTTCATAGTTCAAAATCCTCAGTAAATTTAATGGATAAGAAGAAGATTTCAAGATGTCATTCATGTCTATAATTTTAACTTAAGCCTCATCCTATCCACTTTAGATTCCAAGTGCATGAGCAATAGTTATAGCCATTTCAATCTAGTCACTTCAGAGAGACTACATTAGATATGTATTTGATATTTTTCCTTTTTGTGGGCTCTATTGCTATCACATTACTCATTCAATCTTCTTTTCTTGAATGTGATCCCCCCTAATCCTTGGGCTATATTACTATCACACCCCAAACTTATTTTCTTTTCCATTCAGAAAGACATGATCCCCCATGTTCTTCTTTTATCTTATCTAGTGCTTATCTTAACAATAGTTGCAATGAATTCTAGAATTTAAATTGAATAATGCATTCTTAGTCTCCTAAACTGATGCTAAGTATTCAAAGACTTCAAAAGAAATGACTATGTTGATGTGATCAATGTGTATAAGGAACCTATAGCAAATTAGACAAGGAATCAACTCAAGCATGCAGACAGTGATTTATATCATTTTAAACTTAACCATTGTCAAATGCCATGTATATGTCATTGGTTTTGTATGATATCTCTAATCAATGCTCAAAACACACAAAACAAATATTCTTTTGTATAATTTTAAAGACCAAAATAACCATAATCAAATAAACCACTAAACATAGAGATTTAAACATAACTCATGATCTAGCCAAACACAAAACACAGAACGACAAAGCATAAAATATAGACTGGTCCTCTCTATACATGCAAACACACTAAGCTTAACAAAATACATAAACTAGATAAATCAACACATACCAAATACTCCGAAACTTGAAAACAACATTGTCCTCAATTTGTAATAAAGGAAGGAAACAGAGGACTTCCCTAAGACATTTTAGTTTAATCATCAGACTCATAAGCTAATTCTTCAGTAGGTGGAGAGACTGGTGGATAGGTTGGTAGAGTGGGAAAACTACGGAGCTTGATCCTTGCGCCACACTGTAGTTTTGAAACATTGCATTCAAGGCATTGGGGTAGTCCACAAAAAATTGGAATTGTTATTGCTGCTCCCTTAACCTTCCCTTATCACGACACTTAATGTAGTCTCTCAATTCCATGATCTGTTCACATAAATCAGCTATTGTGGACTCACCAATAAGAGGTTGCATTGATGGCTTCTATTGAGAAGAGCTTGGGGCATCAGACAATGTACTAGCTCCAGCACTTGCACTACCTGACTCTTTGAATTGACTAAGTGATTGGTTGTAAAGGTTGTTGAACATCCTCCCCTGCATTGGTAGGAACACCCACTTGCAAACACAACTCAGAGATAAGGGAAGGATGTCCCAATCTAGTTGTTGGTTGGCCTATGATGAGAGATATGATGGACTACTCAATGATGCGCCCTACATCGATGGATAACCTCGTTTGTATAGCATAATTCAGCAAAGCTCTCTCTGTTGACATGTGACACATAGCTTGTTGACAATAACTTGGCTATAATAAAGTAGTGCCACGCCCAACTTTTTGCTTTCAATTGTCCAAGTGGAAAGTTAAGCACCTTGTCCTTCCTCATCATCCACTTGCTATCAGGCTGTGCAAGAAAATTTATGATTTTCTCAAAGTCCAGTCCTTGTTTTAGCTAGGCTGAATAATCATCTTCTTCAAAGTTTGGAAGATCATAAACTTGGTTGATGGTGTGCCTATCAAAAGGCACATTCTTTCCCTTACAAGATCCTTCAATTCCCTTGGATTAGCTTGATACTACACTCAAGCGTTTGCATAGAATTCTTTGATTACACAAACTACAATAGCACATGGTTCAGTTGTAAATGTTCCCCAATCTTTATCAACAATGAGATCATCAATGGCTCAGTATTCCTCAGTAAAGCCCCTTTCTGAAATGCATGTCTGATTCACAAGGGAATTTTTGTAAAGTTTAGCTGCGTCATCATTGAAGAAAGTCAGTTGAACATGTGAGTTAGAAGTTTTTGTTCTTCTTTTCTTCGAATGTCTAGTAGAAACCAATTTCTTAGGAGGCATGATTAAAATGTACCCTCAATGTACTCAAGCGATGCACCCACAAATTTCACAATGATGCAATGTTCCAAAGGTGTCTCTCGGCCTAATCAATGCAAATCCACTCCACTTAGAAGGAAGTTATAATTTAATTGCTCCCCAACTTTCAATGCAATTTCTTGCTTAAGCACTTTCACAACCACCTTGTAAGCACATTCCACTTCATAAAATTTCAAGATTTTCTTCCCAAATTTGGCAAAGGCTCTTTACACAAACCAAATGAAGTTAATCACATAAGGACATACCACCAGTTTGTCCACACACACATGGAAGAATCTTCTTCTTTCAATGTTTTCCACATTGGGATTTCAAGAAACACCTATCATGCAAGGAAAGATAGAGAAAATGATGATTCTTGGCAAGAAGCAATGACTCATAGGATTCCCCAAGTTCCTTCTTGGTGCTAATGTTGGAAAACTTGGTAAGGATGAGAGAGATGAAGATGGCTTGAAAGAGGAGAAGGATAAGGTGAATGGGTTTGGCAAGTGAGGAAGATGGTTGGATAAGGTTGTGTGTTAGAGGGATGGTTAGAGGAGAATGGTTGGGAAGAAGAACTTGAAGAGAGAGCTTGGGTGTGGGGAGTGGAGAGATGAGTTTTGGACTTTAGAATTGGCAAACATGAATAAAAAGGGATTTTAAGTGAGTGGAGTCGTGACCCAATTTGGGCGTTACGACACAAAATGTTGCTCGCCATTATTTTTTTTTACAATGCACACTTCCGAAGCTGGGACCCTAGATTCGGTGCTGCAGCACAAAATACTATTGCCCATGTAACTGCTATGTAATTTTTTTGGAGTCGTGGCCCCAAATTGGGAGTTGCAACACCAAATTTTGCTGCCTTGAATTGTTCCTTGTCAATGCTGCTTCACTCCCATGATGATCTCTTTGTTTGAATTTTCTATTTATCTTGCTTCTCAATCCTCAAACTCATGTACTTGACCTGTTAAACATAAAACAACCGTTAAACTTGTGGGGCAAATGCAAAACTAAAGGTGTAATTTAACAACCTAAAAATCCTCTCAATCTACATAAACTAATGCAACTACTACAATTAGCATACTTCATCAATCCAAAAACATCACTACATTTAAGAATTTGAAATAATTGAAAACTAAATAGCTTGAGTTGGTTCCCAAGAAGCAATTTATTTAACATCTGGGCCAGACAACTCCCTTTCCTATAAATTTTCAAATTCACACACTTCATTCAACTACATTGGCAAGTCATCCCTATTGTATCATTTAACTCGATGACCATTAACTTTGAAGGTGCTTCAATATTTCAGATTCATCAGTTTAACAACTCCATGAGGAAACACTAGTGTGGCTAGTAATGGACTGACCCAATGTGACTATAGTTTTCCTGGAAATAAATGTAAACATGAGTCATAGAGCAAAAATTCCATTCCAAGTTCAATGTGCCGCTTATGAATAACTTCATCGTGATATTTCTTGGTTCACTCCTTATAAATATTTGCATTCTCATATGCTTCATTTCTCAGCTCCTCAAGTTCATTAAGCTGAAGTTTCCTCTACTCTCCTGCCTTTTCCAAATCACAATTCAAATGTTTTATAGCCTAGTATGCCTTGTGCTCCAACTCAATAGGCAAATGGCATGCTTTCCCAAAAATAAGTCTGTAAGGACTCATTCTAATTGGGGTCTTGAAAGTGGTCTTGTATGCCCATAGTGCATTATTCAGCTTCATTGCCCATCTTTCCTTGATGTGTTCATAGTCCTCTCCAGAATTGCTTTTATCTATTGGTTGTTGACTTCAGCTTGTCCCAATGTTTATGGATGATAAGGTGTTGCAACTTGATGAGTGATGTTGTACTTTTTCAATAGAGCTATAAAAACCATCATTAGTTTTAGTGGCCATTGCTTCAATCCACTTAGACACATAATCCACACCAAGGAAAATGTATAAGTTCCCATTGGATGGTGGGAATGGACCCATGAAATCAATGGCCCATACATCAAAAAGTTCAATGACAAGATTACCTATAAGTGACATCTCATCTCTCCTTCCAATATTCCTTGTTCTCTGGCACCTGTCACACATTACACAAAAGGCATGAGCATCCTTAAAAATAGTTGGCCAATAAAATCTAGATTGAAAGATTTTGAGAGTAGTTTTCTTCTCTCCAAAATGGCCTCCAAAGGTAAATGTGTGGCAATGTCTCAGAATACTTTGCTGCTCATATTCTGGAACACAATGCCTAATGATTTGATTTGGACATAGTTTGAACAAGACTAGGTCATCCCAGAAATAATGTCTCACCATTGACAGCAACTTCCTCCTTCCCTATGGATTCAACATAGGATTAAAAATTCCTTTAACCAAGTAATTGATAATTTCAGATACTAAGATTCACTGCCCTTCATAGAAAACAATTGCTCATCCAGAAAGATCTCATTGGTAGGAATGTTTTCCTTGCCTCTCTCCTGCTCAAAATCGATTACTTCCACTAACTTGGACAGATGATCAGCTAAGACATTTTCACACCCTTTCTTATCCTTGATTGTCAGGTCAAACTCTTACAATAATAAGATCCACTTGATCAACCTAGACTTCGCATCCTTTTTTGTAAGTATCTCAATGCAGCATGATCAGAATAAACTATGACCTTCGAACCAATCACGTAAGAGTGAAACTTTTCTAACTCAAACATATTTGCAAGCAATTCTTTTTTAGTGATGGAATAGTTCAATTGTGTTTCATTCAGAGTTCTACTTGCATAATGAATTACATGAGGTAATTTGTCTATTCTTTGTCCTAGGATAGCACCAACAGCAAAATTTGATGCATTATACATAAGCTCAAATGGAATGGACCAATTAGAAATTGCTAAAATCGAAGCTGATGTCAATTTCTCTTTCAAGATGTTGAAGGCAACAAGGCATTCCTCGTCAAAACAAAAAAGTTACATCTTTAGCCAATAGGTTACAAAGCGATCTAGAAATTTTTGAGAAATCATTTATAAACTATTTGCAGAAGCCTGCAAGACCAAGAAAACCTCTAACTCCCTTAACTTAATTTTAGGGAGGTAACTTGGCAATTAAATTAATTTTTGCCTTATCTACTTCAATACCTTTACTTGAAATAATGTGTCCCAACACAATTCCGTACTTAACTAAGAAATGACACTTCTTCCAGCTTAGTGTCAAATTCATCTCAATACACCTTCTAAGAACCAATCTTACGTTATTAAAGTAGTCATCAAATGAATCTCCAAAGATAGAAAAATCATCCACGAACACCTCAATAAACTTTTCAATCATGTTAGAAAAGATGGACATCATACACCTCTGAAACTTTGCAGGTGCATTGCACAAACCAAAAGGCATCCTCCAATATGCAAATGTTTCAAATGGGAAAGTGATAGTGGTCTTCTCCTAATCTTCTGGGATAATCAGAACTTGATTATAACCTAAAAATTTATTCATAAAATAATAGTAAGCATGACTTGCCGATCTTTCAAGCATTTGATCAATAAAAGAGAGAGGAAAGTGGTCCTTTCTTATGGTTGCATTGAGTTTCTTGTAGTCAATACATATGCACCACCCTGTAGTCATTCTCATTGGCACTAATTCATTATTGTCATCTTTAACAACAGAAAAACCAGATTTCTTTGGTACCACGTGTATTGGACTTACCCATTTATTGTCAGAGATTGGGTAGATAATACTTGCATGCAATAATTTGATCACCTCGGCTCTAAAAACTTCCTCCATGTGTGGGTTAAGTCTCTTTTGAGCCTTTCTGGAAGTCTTTGCATCATCTTCCAACAAGATCTTATGCATGCATTCAGTGGGGATAATTCCTTTGATGTCTGTTAAGGTCCAACCTATAGCCCCTTTGTGCTCTCTCAACACATTCATCAACTTATATTCTTTATCAACAAACAAGTCAACAATAATTATTACTAGAAGAGTATTGTTTTCACTAGAAATATGTACTTCAAGTTCTGTGTTTAATTCCAATTAGGATAATGAAACAATTGATTGTTTTCCTTCTGGGTTCACATGTAATAACCCTTCATTAGAAACTTCCCCTTCTTTGACTTGCTCTGCGCAATCAAGTTCTGCTTTCAACTTTATCGTTTCTTCATCTTCCTCCAATCCATCTACAGTGAGCACTAATTTTAATTTATTAGTTGGCTCCTCCTGCACAAAAGTAGATAATACAAGTGAGTCTAATTCATCAACTTGAAACAACCACTAGGATCTAAAGGTAATGATAGAGAATTGTAAACAAAAAATTTCTTAGTTTCATCCAAGATGGTCATTTTCAACTTCTCATTCTGCACATTAATGATTATCTTGATTGTTGCCATGAATAAGCATCCCAGAAAAAATAGGCACTTCTATCTCTGGAATCATTTGCCTCACTATATCAAGTACAACAAAATCTACAAGAATAACCAACTTATCAATCTGCATAAGAATATCCTCTCTAATGCCTCTAGGATATTTAATTGGTCTATCTGCAAGCTACATTATAGTAGGTTTTGATTCTTCTAACCTAAGTTGTAAATAAATAGAATAAGGCATCAAATTAATACTCGCACCTAGGTCTAGCATTGCCTTTACCTTGTTCGTCCCTCCAATAGTGATTGAGATATTGAAACTACCTAGTTCTCTAAGTTTTGGCTAGCTACTTTTGAAACTAACACTTTCTCACGTGGCTCATACTTAAGCTTCCTTGTGTTTAGTTCCTTCAAAAATTTAGCGTAAGCAGGCATGTTCTTGATCATGTAAAGCAAAGGGAAATTGACATTAACTTTGGAAAGGATATCATAAATGTCAGAAAATGACTTATCAAACTTGCTCTACTTCAATCTTCCTGGAAGGGACTGGAGGATCATAAGGTAGGGGTGCTTTATAGTTGATTGGGGGGTCAACTATTGGAAATATAGCCTTCCTTGTATATACTTACTCGTCTACCTTTTTCTTCCTTTTTTCCAATCCTATAGAAACAATTAAATTATCAGTTTCTTCACCAACTTTATTATTAATTACTTTCATTACTTTTGATTGCTTTGGCTGGCTAGGCAATTTTTAGGTGTGTGGCTTTGCACAACTTCTATAATTTATCCCAACTGTGTCTCTTCTTTTTCATACATGCCTCCATGTTATGAAATCTTGAATCAATATTTTAGAATTTAGTTGCATTGTTTTGGAATTGAGTTTGTGTTGCTTGAATGAAACTCTACATGGTTTCTTCAAGAGTAGGCTTCTTTGGTTGTGGTTGAAAAGAAGTTCCAGCTTGATTCTAATTTCACCATTGTTCCAAGAAAATTTCAAATGATTTCTCCAACCAGGATTGTAAGAATTTGAATAAGGGTCACTGATTATAAAAATTCAATGCATTAGCTTGCTACAGATCACCTGCAAAATGTTCATTTTGAAGGGCAAAAATTATGTGAGTGACTTGAAATACCACAAAAAGAACAAACCTCTGCTGGGGCAGGTTGTGGTTGTTTCAAGTTTAACATCATGGAGCATATTACTGTCATTTGCTTAGCCATCTCTGAAATCGGCATAGGTAGATCAGTGTTAGAGTTCACTTTATATACTCCTCTAGATCTACCTCTTATACTCTTTTATTGAGAATTTATTCCAAGCATTTTATACAACTCATGTATTTCCTTTGGAATCTTTTCTCCCATGGCTCCACCTATGGCATTGTCAACCATAGCTTGGCATGGTTATGTCAATACATCATAGAAAAACTGGTTAAGCAATTCAAGTGGATATCTATGATGAGGGCATTGAATCAAAATTGCCTTAAATCTCTCCTATGACTCATGTAATGCTTTACCATCCATTTGAGAGAAAGTAGCTATCTTACTTCTGAACTCTACAGTTTTTGCATGGGAATAGAATTTACTAATGAATTTATTGTACACTGCTTCCCATGTTTTTGCTCCATCTTTTGAAGTGTATGGGAAACATCTCATGCATAGTTGATCATCGGTTAGACCTTGCAATGGAAAAGTCTGGATGGTTGCATAGAAGTCACGCATAAATGTTACAGGATCCTTTGCAGCTATACCATGGAAAGATGGAAGCATGTTAAAATATATATGCTTCAGTTCATAATTTCTAGCATTATCATTCAATACAATGCATGAAGATGAAATCCCTATAGTTAAGCATGCAAACTCCATTAGCTATTGAGCTTGTTGAGCCACTTGATTTTCCATGTTGTCAGCCATGTGAATTTCTTCTCCTTTCCTTAAACTCCCGGTCTCAATTTCTACTTTGCCACTATGATCAGTCAATAGAAATAGAGTTGGATTTAGTGATCTCCTTCCATTTATTCACAATACTACAAAAGAAAGAAAGAAATAATAAAAAAAAATCTTATATACAATTAGATACAAAAATAAAAAGAATGATTGTAACTAACTTAATTAAATTAATTTGGAACCATTCCCCAACAACGATACCAAAAACTTGATTGTTCAAATTATAATTTCTCATAAGTGTATAATCGTAAAGCAGTATAGTGTGTAATAAAATGGTTGATCTCATAGAGAATGATCAAATTGATTTAATCCAATTTTGTTACTAAATTATATTATCCTTAAAAAGAATGTATTTAAAGCTAAATCAATATGGTGTAACGTTGAATGGAATTACAGAAATTGAATGAACTAGTAAAAATGAATAACTATTAATAATGTAGGGAGATTAACAAGATGCAAAGATCTAGTGATTCGATTTCATCCCTAAATGATACTCTTTGCTAGTGGAATGTTGGATTCAGTGCTTATCTTGGGTTCGTTCTTTCAAATGTATGATTATTACCATCAGGTGTGTGGGTTTAAATCAAGTACTTTCACTTATTCTAAGTACCTATGGTGTATAGCATAATTGAGGTGAAAACCCATTAGGCCCCGAGAACTTAATGAACCAAAATAGGATGGTTTAGCATATGGTGTGTACTTTAACTATCTATCCCTTTCATTCAAGGTATCTCATGGTTTAGCATATGCTGTGTACCTTAACCATGCTTAGATAGTCAATCTAACTCTAATATTAGTGATCAAGTAATAAAATGAATCAAATGATTGTAAACAACATAATGAATGAAACAAGATCATATAGTCATTAATAACCAACAATCCACATGACAAAGAGTATCAAATAGGGTTACATCTTCACCCTAGAAAAAGGGATTTAGTTCATAACAAAAATCAAAATAACTCCCTTCATCAAGATCATCACAATGCAGAACATTATATCCTCTTCTCTTACTTAAAACCTCGCTCTTTCTCCACAAGAATCACCAAGGCTTTGCTCCTTAGAACCCTCAGCAAAACCCTAAAAATGAATGCAAGAAAATTTCCCCCAAACCCTCTCTTATTGCCTTAAAAACTAGGAAATAAAGCAAGTAAAAATCATGCAAAAAATTCTAGATGGTGCTAGCACCGCGACTCCAAAATTGGTGCCATAGGTTCAAATTTTGCTGGATGCCATCTTGAGTTGATCGAGTTGGGTGCCTGTAACAACCCGGGGCTCCAGTGTGATATTGTCCGCTTTGGGCACACGCCCGCACGGTTTTAAAACGCGTCACGTG
>JAYJMB010007032.1:0-10557 GCA_036873735.1 Pouteria campechiana
ATATATATATATATATATATATAGTTTTTTAATGGAAAACATGTAGTGATGATTGAAAATATATGATGCATGATATTGAAAAAACAAAAAGAATTGTTAGGTAAGTAACGAGGAAAACTTGCAGTTTTTACACCCTTAAGCTTACACACTGCATCCAGACATGCCATTAACATAAACTGGTTGCATCGTCTCCTCCACAGCCAGACCATCAAACAACTTTGATCGGGACGCTGCTTTTGGCATCTGGATATCAGCCTTTGTCACCCGAAATCTAATGCTAATGGCAGCATACATCTGGTAATTTCTGTCAGTAGAGGCACTTTCTCTTGAAAGCATGACTGAATCGACTATCCAAATAACAAGAAATATGTCCTTGAAATCGACATTAATGGGAAATGATACATGAACTACGAGAAGAATTAGCAGCTACGATGATCAGGTAGACCTGGTTCCTGATATTGTACCAATTTACCAAAATGGACTATAAAATAGCGGGTCTCGACCACTGCCCCGTTTAGGTCCCTGTTAAGTCCCAGGCAACAAATGCCTCTCAAATCCAAGGTCCGTAGGATTAGAGATGCCGTTTGGACCTCAGACACAACTTAAAAGCAGTACCCTCCCACTGGCTGAAGAAGGTGAGACACTTCTTTGCTCAGTGAAATTTCTCCAGTTGTTCTGAGAATATGAAGATTCACAGATGCTCAAAATCTAAAGATTGGACTCAAAACTGGATTTATAAGTTGCACGAACAAAACAGAAAATTAAGGGTCTAAGGAAGCCGGACTATTGGTCTTTTCCCCTGACTTAGTATTGGGATTGGATTGTTCATGAATTAGTGAAGGTCGAAGAGAATATGTCAGTGAATTAAGCTGCTCTAGCATTTAATTTCCTTCATTAGTAGTTGTTTGGAAGATCATTTTGTGTTATAAAATGCCTACAACTCCAAAATTAGTCTAAATTGGAGAAACTAAAACACATTTACAATGATGAAATGCATTTTAGCCACGCCGAATCCCCCACCCACCAATGGAGTTAATATGCTTAGCTATATGCACACGTCACCGCAGTCAGATGACGTGGCAGCTTAGCAGACAAAAGCAAAGCAAATGATAGGAGATGGATGGAACAAATGAAAAGATGCCTAGCTTCTGGAGGGTGGGGTTCCAAATCTCTTTATTCAAGCCTGTCAGAACCTTCTAAAACAGCCTTAAATAGCTTGGATTGCAGGCATATGATTGAAGTGAATCTCACATCTTTAGGAGTTTTGGGACCTTGAGTTTTGCGCCTTTAAGACCCAAATTCACAACAGATAAATAGTAGGCTTATGCCTGCTGGAACAAGGCCATAAGAAGAGGGAGGATCACAGTCTCTTGGCCTACTCAAGTCTGTTGTTACTGTCAGAAGAGTGCTTACATTCTAGGGTTTGTGAGGGTGGAAAGAACATGGGTTTTTGCAGCTACAAGGTTCTTATCATCCTCGTCTGTGTTGGGCTCGTAGCTGTTCAACTAGAAAAGGTCTCATGCCTCAGTAGCGTAAACCTTGTCCTCAGAGGGAGCCAAGAACATGTAGCAGTGAGAGAGAAACCTCGTATTCTTGAGGCTGCTGTCATGGAGGACCTGAACACCCAGAAGAATACAGCACCTGTGCCTCCTCCATTCGATCCTAATCGATCAAGCGAAAGAAAGGTTCGGAAAGGATCTGACCCCATTCACAACAGATGCTGATCTCCTCACCTGTTTCTTGCTGCAGTATCAACAGCGGAGAAGTTGATCAAAAACCAGAGAGCTTGTCAGTATTCCTGATGAAGGGTGCGAAACCAAAACGAAAAAAAGAGTCTGAGCCAGATTTAGAGGTTTAATCTGTTTCTTTAGAAGGTTTTTCTTTCCTCCTTAACTCCTTTCCTTTTGTTTATCATTTGGGTTGGCCGGTTTCACTATTTTATTCAATACTTTAAAAGGTTTTGGTTATAGAGAGAGATGTACAGAGCTTTTAAATGAATGAACTTTAAGCCACTCAGTTGGCTAGCATCTGTGCTGTAAGTGGGTTTCACACGACACAGGAGGAGATGGGGGCTTGATGCTGGCTGGTAGAGGATTTTCAGTTGGTTGTTTTACCTTCAGAATTTACATGCCTGAATTAGCACCTTTAGTTCTTACACATGTTAATGAAATTCTTTGGCGTTTTATCAGTTTCTGAATGTCTCAGTCTAATGTATATTGAGAATTAGAAAGAAGTGGATCTGTATTCTGTTGGTGACCTGCTTAAAACTTTCAAAGCCTCAGTTGTTTTACAGATTCCAACCGGCTCAAAATATTCATTGGAGGGCTCACTCTTTCTTTAGTTTTATTTTATTTTTTACCTCCCCCATGGATTTCATTCTGTGTTTTCAGTGTAACATGCTTGTTTATCACTCTAATGCACATCAATAAACTATCTGAGAAGGCATGCTTGGTTGCACTCAGTGTCAAGATAAATTGATGAAATTCAAAATTTCTAGTGCAACCAAATGCACTCAATACGTTTCTAAAATTATCTTGAATCATCATGCAGAGAATCAATGATTTACGTTTTCTAAATTTCCAGTTCCTGGAAAACCTTTGGAAGGTAATTTACCTTCTAGGAGCTGTCTCCTACGTGGTTTATCACCTAGCAGCAACTATTCTAAATTTTTGATCAATTCAGTGACTGTCTCCAGTAGTTTGCGTGTTGAGAATTATAGAAATTGAAAATGGGATGTTTTAGAATGGCAGGTATAGAACATTGATTTAAGTTCAATGAAAATTGACTTGAATTTAAGATTAGTAGCATGAAAAGCAAATAATAAAAATGGGTGGATCCCACGATGGAAATTATGAAGTTGAGGATATGGGTATTCTAGCGAAAAGGGCATCATAGCCTCCATGCAGCACACAATAAATTCGTAGGAACTCCTTTCCAACCCAATTTAGTGCACCAAAGATGAAAATAGAGTAAAAGACACCTCCAAATTGTAGTGCAATGCATTAAAGCATTTTTCTAGTATAAAATAAAAATTGAATAAAGGAGCATTTCAAATTTCAGAAATGAACAATAATTCTATTTTTCTTCCTTTCTTGCGTGCAATATCATCAATTCCCATTTTTACTGAGACATACAGCTTTCAGTTTTTTACAACGAATTTTCAACATGCTACTAAAACAATTCTGAAGCGATTGAAATCAATTAAAACAACCATCTAAGGGGTTGCATGCAGTCGTTAGATAGAGAGATCAAAACTAGTTACATCAACGCCTAAAACAATTCTGAAGCGATTGAAATCAATTAAAACAACCATCTGGGGGGTTGCATGTAATCGTTAGATAGAGAGATCCAAAGTAGTTACATCAACGCCAACTTGCCGAGCTGAATTTCCCTTACTCGAGGAGAGGGATCAAAATCAAGTCAGATACCGCTACACCAACCCGGCAATTCCCTCCCGACTGTCATCCTAATTATGCTTCTGCGTGAACCACAACTAATGGTATCTATTCTCCCTATGAAATTTCAATCGAAGGGCTGAAATTTTACGGGCAACTGACTCCCAAATCATCTGCACGCTGTCGCCTCTTTTTGAAGGGTACTGATATTCAAAGTGAGGAACAACTTCCTTTAGTCGTTTCCACATTCTGGTCCATTCACGGTGCTTGATTCCCCTGAGTAGATTCAGTAGAAAGCCCTTCTTGACAGCATTTGAAGCACGTACAAAGATACAGAATTTGGAATAATCCAAAACATCTTCAAAAGGAAGTTCGATTTCGTCACTGATTATCACAGGAATGCAGTGGCTTGCGATGGCATCAAAAAGACGATTTGAGGAGGGGGTATCTCCAGCGACATTCAGACAAAACTTTGATGATCTCATTCCCTGACTTGCATTGTTAATCCCATTTCCCTGTGCACTGCCAAAGGCAAAGTGCACGTCCTTCTCATTTTTGAGAAGATAGTAGAGCTCCTGACGAATGATCCCGCCCTGAATCAGTTCAATCACTTAGCTATGAAGAAAACAAAATAAAGAACAGGCTATGTGCAGAAAGAGGCCCAAATAAACAAAAAAAATGGACGTAATGAAGATGTTCATTATAGCCTTGGGTGAGGGAAGAAACAAACTACAGGCGATAAATTACTTGAAATGTGCATGTAACTCATGGAATAACATTTTGATCACTAATTGGGGTTTGATCTTGTAAAAATATAGTTCCAGATGGCCGATGTTACCATCCTGCAGCAAGTTCAAACATCAGGAGGAAAATGAAAAAAAAAAAAAAATGGAAACTAAAATGGAAGCAACTTACATCCTTCCTGTAGATTGCCCCTTGAAAATACAACAAGGTTGGCCGTTCTTCAAATGGAGCTGAATCATTCTCAAATGTACGGACAACGTGCCTGTAAGGAGCTATTAAGTCCTTCTTAAGGTTTGCTATTTCAATTGGGTATCTTCCAAAATCAGCAAGCACAAACATTGCAGATCCAAGCTTCCACCTTGCATCCAACATGCTGTTTGGATGGTGTGCCACGATCAGATGATCTCTTCCACCCCACCTCTTCCACTCCTCCCTATTCAATAGAAACTTAATTAATTTGTCTTGCAACATCTTGTTTTTGCTGACTTTTTCCTTCCCATGCAACTTAGAAAACCTGTTGTAACTCAGGGATGAGAAAAATGGCACAAACAGTATGTCTGCCTGACTTGCATTCTCCACTCTAACTGCCGTGCAAGGCCTGGCAACTCCTGGAGCATTTGAGGACAGAAGATCCAATGTAAGCCAATACTCTGTACTATGCTGCAAATTCAACCCACCTGGGTAGTCAGGGATACTATCAGCACTACTGACATCTGGCCATGTTCTGCCATCTCCGTCCTTCCAACCCATCAGGCCAAAATGGAATTCTGGGGGCAAATCATACATGAAAACCTTAATCAATGCCTGGTCGGGATCACATGCCTGCCTTCTCTCTTTTCCTAAAATGCTAACCATGTTGTTCATGCCGGAATCGTGATGAGACTGGGCTTCGAATATGGGTTTATCTGGAGAAGAGTTTTGAGGAAGTTTAGCAACACTAGTCTTGCCACTGCTTTTGAAGACTTCTGTGTTATTAACAAGCATCAGCATGAGAACAGATTCAGGCAGCAAGGAACTACTGCTAGACATCAGCAGGAAGAAACAGGAGATGACCAAAATGACAATAGAGGCAGAGGATATGCAGAAAATGGACTTCCTGGTGTCATAAATTGATGCTTGCTTGATTCTCTCTGTCATGGCAACAAGTCCCACAAAGCAAGCAACCTCCAACAGAATTAGTGGTTCAATTGCACCTACAGCCAGACATAGGCCGGAAAAGGACCTCGAACTACATGAAATTGAAAACAATCATCAGTTCCTTGATTCAATGACCCAACTACGTGCTGCAAAACACCATCAATAGAAAGAGTCAACTGTCTGCGATAGGGCTGGGAACGGAAGAAAACCTATATTCTCTTTTGGCGAAAATAAAGACTTCAGACTCAAGGCCATCGACTTGGGTAGGGGGCAGAAGCAATTTGCTAGAGCTCTGAGTTGTTCTCACCAAAGAGCAGAAATTCAGACACCCATGACTGCTGAAAACAGCTTGCTTCCCATAAAAAATTCAGGAAAGATATGCCATCCTTTGGGGAGCACAGAATCTTAAACCCGAACAAAGGGTTTAACACCGAGTTGTTTGCGTTGACCGGTTTCAAACTGTTATTGTGTTTCCTCTACACCATCCCGTAATTCTAAAAAACCAAATTCCCATCGTCTGTTAATCAATGAAGGCCGTAACCAACATCTCTAGTGTTTTTATGAACATCACAAGTTCCTTTCTGCGATGCGCATCGGCATCATCATCATCATCATCATCATCATCATCATCATCATCAGAAATCCCCCAGTCTGTAATAATGGTTTTTTTTAGTGGCAAGGTTTCGATTATTGGATTGATAAAGCCAATAAATTGTGGTCGAAAAGTTTTTCAAAAGATTTAGCAAAAACCAGAAGGCATGACTAGGAAGCGAAATAGAAGAAGAAGGGGGCGAATAAGAGGTTACCTTTGACTGAATTGCTGAGAAATGGAGGGAGGAATACCTGAGAAAGAAGAATTCGCTGGCCCTTTTCTTTTCTTTTCTTTTATTTATTTTTTAACAGAGATTTCATGCCCTTCACCTAATCGCCTCCTTCACCCCAGCCATCATTTCTTTCTCACCGTAGAACGCTGTGCAGATGCAGGGCAACCTGGGAAAGAAAAAGCCTCCTCCTTTACCCTTTCTTTTCTCCGATTATAAGAATAATATTTATTGAATACTTTAATATTTTTTATTTACACTGCAGCTATCTCATGCTTGCAGTGGTATGTGGGGAGGAGGAGGAGATGCTGCTGGAATGTGGCCTGGTAGTTTCAGTTGCCATTTCTCATGTTTGGAGTTTTCCTACTCTGACACCCCTTTCGTATTCTGGCCGAGCGTGGCGAGCAGGCTTTCGCTACTTGTCCGCGTGATGGACGATGATAAACCGCCCCGCTTTCTCCATCTGATTGCCTGGCGACCGCTGACTGTAGTATCTATTTGCAGTCTGGAATGGTGTGGGAAATGACGTTTCACAGCACGGCAGTTCTCGCAATCTGAAGGCTCATTGCGAGACGGTGTATATGAATCATACGTCTCTGAGCAGTGGTTTGAACTTTGAACGGCGCGGCCGTGCGGGTAAACATGGATTTATAAAGAAATACTTCAATTGCATTTTCATTCATTCACTGAGATGGGCAAGGGAAACTGATCAAATGGCAATGGATGCCGTCTGTATTGTAAAAATAGAAAAGAAAGATGAATCCAAATGGAATTTGGTGCGGCAGTTGTTGATTGGTGATGATATCTCGTCACTCTTTTCCAATTTCTTCTTCAATGGTTGACAGTCAGTCTACTGCGGCCTTAACCCGTCCGAAGCATCGGTACAATGTCGGCGGTAGATGGTCCTATTGACTATGAACGGACGAGATCATCCATTCACTTTACTTATTTCTCTTGTGGCATGGATGGATGGCCAAGATTCATTGAGCTCTTACGTCCAGGATTAGAGCGAGAATGTCGCGTTTCCGGCAGCGGGCACGATCCATATTCGGTGTTTTATTTTACACATGCGAATACAATTAACCCGACCCGCGCATTATCAACTTGGGAACCTGAGCAAGTGTGCTTTTGGAAGGGCTGAGGTTGACGGCACAATGCGAAATGGGTAGAAAGTTGGAGGGTTTAAATCATTTGTGGGCATTGATTTGTTTTGTCCTCATCCCATACCAGTACCAAGAGATGGGCCAAACTACTTAAATAAGATACAGGGGTGGACACCTCAAATCGCATGCACCCGTCTATCTTACCGCTGGAGTTGCGCGTGGAATTTGTAATACATCATGTCTTGACCCCTAGCTCGCATGAATAAAAGTGTTTGGGCCGTTCCTAGAGGAAATGCTGAGGGAGCTGTCGAGAGGATCCACCTTCAAATCCCACAAGATTAGAATAAGAAGGTCGGAGGATATTGGGGGTATTTTCAGCATAAATACTCCGATACTCAAGTCAGTATGAGATTATTGGAGATGATGTGATAGTAGTGAGACCTTGTAGAATATGTGTTTTTAAAGTACATACCTGAGTGTATTTATAATTGAGTGTGAATGCGTAGCTGGTGAGCTCATAATTTATCATATTTTTAATGCCTAGATTGTCATCTTTTGGTTTTTAAAAGATATAATTTCATTACTTTACATTCATATTAGATTAAATATTGCACTCAATGGATTTATTTATATTATAGGTTAATTTGGCAGAATTAAGGTTAATTTGGGGCAAAAATATGCTATTTTGGAGCAGAGGTCTTCATAGAGACACACATCATTATGGGAGCATCAATCTTAACCTCTGATCAAGCATTAATCATGAAGTTTTAATATGAATTAGGCACAAATCAGATGGTGGGACGTGAATGCAATAATTCAATTAAGAAGGAATTCTATTTTTAGAAGGACTTCTATTTTTGGATACTTCACAAGCAAGAAAAATTATAAAATTTTAATGGTAGTTCAAGGAAAATTTTAAAAATTATATGGGAATATTTTGAGAAAATGTTCAACATAAAAATTATAACCCTTAAAATTATCTAACTAACAAAAAAAGAATCACTTGATTCGGAGTTAATATGAGGAAGTTATAACCAAAATACTACAGCTATCTCTAGAGAATTTTCTGAACGTAATGTGCAGTAATGAGTTTTACTTTATGAAAGTTTTTAGCATATTTAGAGGATGATTCAGGAAAAGTTGTCAACATAAAAGTTTTATATCTTAAAATTATATTTAAAATGAATCAAGAATCACATGATTTGGCTATCATATGAGAAAGATATGACAAAAATACGAAAACTTCTCCTGATGAACATACTCTATATGCAGAAATAATATATTTTTAGCAATTGCATATTATATGCTCAAGATAACTTTGGAAATCCATGAGGATGTGCAAGAGAACCCTAAATTGGGTTATTTAAAAGGTATTTTAATAGAAAAATGGGGGACTTAAAGAGGAGAAAGGAGGTAGCAACTCAGAGACATCAAAATAAGCTTTTGATGAAGATCTTACTCTCTCTTTTCTTTTCTATTCTTTAAGTTTTTATCATTGCCTTGGGTGGCTAAAATTTTATTCTTGGTTTAAGGAGAGAGAATCCTCATAATCAATATACTGTGAAATCTAATTTGATTTAATTTTTCAATTTATACTTTGAGTATTGAATGTTCTTCTTTGTTCATGATTATAATTGTTATGCTTAATTTCTATGAAGCTTACTAGTTTATTATTCATTGCAATCTATTGCTAGATTAGATATCAAATTCATAATTGTTCGATCCTTCCAATCCGCGAAGCAATTAGGGTTTAATAATTTGCTGTTGTTGTAGTTATTAAATCTTAAGAAGAATATTTAACTAAATTAAATGCAACCACTTGTACTTATATTGTTTAGCTTCACCAATTTCTATAAATCTTAGTGTTGCTATTAGATTAAACCTTTAGCGCTAGTCTTAGGTTATTTAGTGGTTAGGGTTAATTAGAACATTGGTTTTTAATTAACTATGTTAAAGGAGAGATAGGAAAAATAATTTCAATGGTGAATATTTAAAGTGTGGATTGATTTATAATTGCATCACTGATCAGTTACCAAAGTTTTCTTCTCTGATAGATTTCTTTTATAACACTTTCTTCATTATATTCAAAATCCCCCTTTTTTGTTCACTTTGCATAAAATTAAGCTAAATACTCCTCGTGGGATCAACCCTTATTCAAATACTACAGGTAATTTAATTGAAGTAAGGTTCTAAATTTGGTTGCCTACGACAACACATAAGTAGTCAGGGTGCGTATGTAGTCTATATGCATGTGGGATGAGGATCCTTGCTTAGAGAAGGATTCCAGAAGGATACGCATCTGAGTCTTAGTCTCATGGGATTGTATAGTAGATGGAAGATGTGTTCCATTAGGACTAAGATCTGACGTGGAGCGGTGCTAGCTGAATATTTGGATATCTATGTTAGGATTCTCTAACACCAGTCCTCCTGAAAGAAACATGGTGGAACCTGTCTTTTTATTTGCTCGATCTTCTATGCATGTAGCGAGATGAGGAACTCCTCTTGGTGAAACTCTTCCTGGTTGGGCATAGTAGAGCAGAACCAGGAACTCCATTCTATCGAGCTGGAGCGGGACCGAGAACTCCTCTTGGTGGGGTCGAAATGGGACTAGGAACTTCTCTCAGTCAAGCCAAAATAAGATTGGGAACTCCTCTCGATCGAGCAGGAGCGGGACAGAGAACTCCTCCCGATCATGCCAAAATGGGACCAAGAAATCCCTCTAGTCGGGCATAGTTGAATGGAATTAGGAATTCCTCTCAGTCAGGCTAGAGCGGGACAGAGAACTCCTCCCGGTCAGGCCAAAGCGGGACTAAAAACTATTGCTAATTAGGCATAGTATAGCGGGACCAAGAACTCTATCTAGCCAGGCTGAAGCGAGACCAGATGCTTCTCTCGGTCGGGTCATAGCATGACCGAGAATTCCTCCTAGTCGGGCGTATAGCGAGACCAAGAACTTTGTCTAGCCGGGCCAAAGTGGGACCATATGCTCTTCTTAATCAAGCCATGGTGGGACCGAGAACTCCACCTGATCGAGTGTATAATGGGACTAGGAACTCTGTCTAGCTGAGTCAAAGCGAGATCAGACGCTCCTCCCGATCGGGCCTATAGTATGATTGGGAACTCTATCTAGCCAGGCCAAAGCAGGATTAAACAATCCTCCCGGTCAGGCCATAGTGGGACCAGGAACTCCTAGTGTGGAGTATAGCAGGACCAGGAACTCTGTTTGGCCAGACCAAAGCAGGACAGACGCTCTTCTCGGTCGGGCTATAGTGAGACCAAGATGTAACAACCCGGGCTCCAGGTGCACTATTGTCCGCTTTGGCATAGGGCGCCCACTCACGGCCACTCCCCATCCTC
>JAYJMB010007033.1:0-10557 GCA_036873735.1 Pouteria campechiana
CATAGTTTGAATTCTCTGACGTCTGCTAAATTCTCATATGTTAAAATGCTTACAATGTCGACCTTCGAGAAGATGATTTTCAGTTTCTTAATAAGCTTTGGTCGAAGTATTACTGCAATGATTGACTTTTTCATCAATATGAAAAGGGCATTATTAATGCTGAGCAAAGACCAATGATTTAGCTTTACCATTGCTCGTGTTTTACATATTATAGATGAAGTATCTATCCAGTTGTTCATCAGATAAGGTTCCTTCATCTCCTGGTTTGTCTTTCATAGGTAGCAAATGAATCATGGAGATATCTTTTCATGACATCGTCTGATGGGTTGTTTATTGCAAGTAATAGACACATGCAGACAAATTATCCTTTTCAATGCTTTCTCTTGGGATTGTCTGTTGAACTGTAAAAGCACAGATGACATGTTTCTTCTGCACTTCGTCTATTGAGTTGTCTGTTATAAGTAACAGATGGAATGTTGGAGTGAAGATGGATCTCCTTCATTGTTTCATCTGATAGGTTATCTATTACAAATGACAGACTAAGCATTGTGGCACAGACGAATTTTCTTCACCACTTCATCAGTCGGATTATATGTCGTAGATAGTAGATGAACTTAGTTGAACCGAAAAACACCATTACTTCCACTAGATGAATTTCTTTGTTCTTCCAAACGAACTTCACTTATCCACTTTGTCTGTTCATAGCAGACGATCATTGACTCACTTATGATAGACGTAGTCTTTGCTCTGCCATATGACTTTCATTACTCCATTGGAAGATTTTCACTTTTCTATCTTTTTCCGTTCTCAATAGACGACCATTGGCTTAACTATGACTTGCTTATGATAGACGAAGTCCGTTGTATGCACATTGCTTCTCATCCGTCAGATATAATCATCCACTTCGACAGATGAATGGAAATAAATGAATCCTTTTCATTCGTGCTTTGTCTATAACAACACTTCATCTTTTGCTTCTTTATTTGCCTAAGCCTTAATGCCATAAAATATGTTTTCTTTACTCATTTTTTGTAAGAACTGTAACTTGATTTTTCATACTAAAATCTTGATAACAACCATTAGTACATAATCTTTAATCAAGTTTTATTTATCATCAAAACCATGCATTTATACCAACAAAATATTCATGGACAATCCAATTAAATCATGCATGCTGAAATTACTTGAAGTCATTCAAAATCATGGCACTAGTGCACATTTTAGGCTGTCTAAAAGTCAAGATGCATCTCATGGATGGTTCAAAAAAATTCAGAGCTATTTGAAATGGTGGGGCCCATGATGACGCATGATTAGCAATATTGCCACTTAAGTTACTCTAGTGCAGTTAAAATTTTTAAGACAAAAATTATTAAATGTGATTTAATTAAAATTTTAGTATTTTGGTAAAATGGTATTTCAAAACTAAACTATATTATTGAAAAATGTATTGAAAAATACTGTAAATGGGAGTGGAATAATTTACAAAAATTCCACTCCAGTAGAAGTGTTCTTTGACTCCACTACCTACTAGCGAAGGCAAAGGTAAAAGTCACTCCAAGAGGAGTGTTCTTTGACTCTACTAATGGCAAAATTTCAGCTCAAGGCAAGATTGACCTTTGACTCCGCTACCTACTAGCGAAGGCAAAGGCAAAATTCCAACTCAAGCAAAATTGTTCGTTGATACCACTATCTACTAGTGGAGGCAAAGGCAAAATTCTAGCCTAATACAAATTGTTCATTAACACTGGTACTATCATGCCCTGCCTTTTGAGGTACGATCTCATTATTTCACTGTAATTTCACTTTATTTCACTATAATTTCACTAGGATTTCCCCATTTTTAGGGTGGGGGTACTCAGGTCCTATTCCGGGACACCTATTGTAATAGCCTGTCTAAGGGCTTATGCATTTTGACTATTTTTTTTTTATCCCGGAGAAGGGTTCTATCAAAAATTTGATAGTCTCTCTTGAAAGATAAGGGTTTCTACACCTGTACAATATCCTATATTTCATTCTCACATCACATCACTATCATAATGAACACCAAAAAAACCCACTACAAATTTTTTGTGGATTCTCCAAATCCACTAATTTTTAACAGGATTTCTACTAAAAATTCAATAGAATTTCCACTGAAAATGTTAAGATTAGAACTTGATATATATCATATATTAATATAATAATTGAATTAATAGACATAAAATAATAATATAAACTGACCCATTTTATCCACAGCCCAGGACCTATATCATACCATGATGGCACTACACTTGAGAAGAAACATATCATGCTATCACAATATTATACATCATCTACTAAGACATGCCAATCCATTTCTTTAATACATCAATTACAATTTTACACAATTATACAATTTTACACTAATACAAATTTCATAATGGGATTCCATCCCGATTATACATCATACCATCAAAAAGGTCTTTATTTCTTCTCATAAATCCTTTACTTGACCTGTTAGCTAAAAATTTAAACAAGAAGGTCTGAGTCCAGGCAATTCAGTAAGTAGACAAATGTTATCAATAATAATTAATTCATAATGAGTATATTTCATATCAAACAATTGATATTCATCATTATAAACAATCATAACAAATATATTTTCATCAATTAATACCAAATAAAGAATTCCATGTTATTTTACATCGACCAATCTTCAAATTAAACATACAATAAAGGGATCTTCTCTATCCCTCATATTAAGCATTCACGTTAAACCAAACATCAATTTTATTCAAACATGGGATATCCACTATCCCTAATCAAAAAATATATGTTTAAATTCATATAAATGGCTAATCCCCATACATTCTACAAAACATGCCCGAATTTCAAAAAAAAGGTATATACATTATCCCTAGCCATCCAATGGAAATAAATGTCTACTTACTTTAGGCCTTTGGTTCTAAACCACATCTTTCCAGCTCTACGCCTTTTCATCCTTCTCAAATCATCCTGTACAGGGTAACAATCCTATTCAATTACAAGATGATTTCACTCAAATATATCAAGCCAAACAATTACTTCTCTTATACATTTCCAATCAATGAGGTTATCAAATCCTCATTCTTTGCTAATTATTTCCTTAAGCATATAAGTCATATAGTCATATATATAATCATGAGGCATGCCTTCCTCATTCATTGTACAATCTATATCATTCTATCATGGTTCATGTCATCAGTATAAACACCTTAACCTCTCTTATCACAATAAAGCCATATAGGCCATTCATATCCATACTATATAAGAATAGTCAAAATCTAACATACTCAACAAGTGTTCTTAAGGAATCTCACTTCCAATCATATGAAGTCATCATATAATTAACTGACATGTAATTAACTTCAATAAAAATCTATGTAAATCTTTAATCCCATCAATTTGTTGTTCACATTGCCAACACAAAAATTCTCTTTAACCCTTGACTAGGGCATAGTCAATTATACCAGTCCAAATCGACCCAATTAAGCCTCAAAACATCATAATCATGCATTTAAATATTTACCCTCATGTTTCTTAAAGTAATTACACTATTTTTCCCAAAAGTATTATTCATGAAACCCTAGTCAAAAAAATTAAGGTTTCTCATGCCCAATTAAGCCTTAAAGCATGCTAATTAATTCATTACTCACTTTTCCCCATGAATCCGACATCAATTCCACCATTTTTCAATGTTTCCAAAAGCCCTAACAAGCCAAAAATAAAATTTTGGTTAGGGAAACATGGCTTACCTACATATTTAGGCATGGCTTCTTCCCTTGAGCAAGGATCCAAGTCCAAAACTCCCATTAGCTTACTCCATTTATAGGAATCAGATTTCCTTCCTTCATCCACCATCAGAATTTCAAAAATCCAATCCTAGAGGCATGCTTGAGTGACTTTTCGCTTAAACCCTCTTATTTTCTAGTACAAATCACATGAATTTAGCATAAACGGCATTAGGTTATAAGTTTGGGGAGAAATGGGACTGAAGGGTTGAAATGGAATGGGGTTGGATTTATAAAGTTGCACAACTAACATACGGCAAGCGTCTAGCATATCGCCTGTGACAGCAGCCAGTATGGCAACCTTCTGCCATATCACCTACCAATGAACAAGGTGCCATACCAGCTGCCAATGGACAACAAGGTATATGCCCTTGAATCCGACTACAACCAGTATGGCAGGAGGCTGTCATACCGCCTACCAGGAGCAGTTTTGTATTTCACCATATCTCCCTCGTACGATATCCAAATCACTTGATTTTAGAGGAATTAGAAATATAACTTGAAGGGAAAAAAATTTCATGTTAACCACATTTCCCAAATAAGCTCACAATATGTTAAAAGTTTAGATAACGTTGACCCATCTTGTTCATCTCGTTGTTTTTTTTAGCATACGAAATAGTTTCGACGTATTAATCATAAGTTACTCATATGAACTCCAAATTGAGTGATTTTTATTCCATTGTATAGATAATTTTAAAGGCTCATGTTGAACACTTTTTCTAAAACAGTCCATAAATATGTCTAAAATAGAGCAAAAATGACACCATTGTAATGTTCAGTTTCCATTCATCATATATTACTGTTTAACATATAAACTAACTTCAAAATTATAGGGTGTTGCATTTGCATCCTAAATCACTTTACAATGTCAATTAGTCTTATGTTTAATAATTCCTAAAATTATCATTTAATAATATTAATGTCACCCTAAACTCAAGTAACAACCCGTCCGTTACAAGGGTTACTCACATTTTAGAATTTACACTTATGAAACATCACCCATAACCCCATTTTACATAAAGCACTTCGAATATCTCAACAATCACTTCCCACACATCACATATATTAAATGGAGTATGTTTATATAGTTTATCACTTCATTTGAAGTCAATTTTCAAAATTCACATATTCAATTCTTTTTACCAAAATTTTTCTGCTATACGTAACTCTATAGGCTATTTTCATTCTAGTTTCCTCTGATGCTAAAACCAATTTCTCACACACATCACAATACCTATGATAACTAGTTTAGGTCCTTTGTATAGCTCAAATACATACTTTTTCTCAAATTTACCTATTGTGTTCTTTTCACATAATCTTTAACTTAATAGTTCAAAACTCCAAAACCATCTCAAAACTTCAATTCAATAGCTTCTACATATTACATTTCACATAATACTCATGCCACATTAGTTATTCAAGTCACATAAATGACTTTACTCAAAATCGCTTTTTAGGCCTAATGGCTAGAATAGATTTCACAGCCATTATCTCCCCATTTAATGCCTCAGGCGTTACAAACTACCCCCCTTATAAAAGTTTTGTCCTAGAAACTTTAAACATTATTTGATTCTTGTCATTTTTCCAAATGTAAATTGATTAACATCTTGCGGATCCGTATCTATATGATGCACCACATAAATTGTGACTTTTTTGATCATAATATTTAATCATTCAAAGCTATTTGCTTTTACCAATAATAAGGCACACACAAAGCCTTATTCAAAGAATGCAAAGCAACAATACCCTTAACTCAACATTGGTACTTTTACTAAATCCCATTCTATCAAATTTTCTATCTTAAGATCCAATAGAAATATCACTTTCAAATTTCATTAATCCACTTTCCAAACACTTATTCTTTCTTCACATTCACAATATCACATTCAAATGAGTGCTCATGCACAAAAATTACATTTATGAAGTCCATGATCAAAACATTAGACAAAATACATATAGACTATATCCATAATCGTCTTCCAATTCCATTTTTAGCATATTGATAGCATCAATTACAAATCACCTAATCATCCATAATTAAAAATTTATATAACTTATCATGCATACTCATGATGTACATACCATTACTACACTACAGAACAAATTTCACACATACAAATGGAACTACTATCATGTGACTAATACAACCCACCATATCCATATTTGCATTTGCCTGCTATCAACCAATACCATACTCATGCCCATTATGTCCCATTTACCACCAAATAGTACCATGCATGGGACGCACTTAGATCGGAGGCTATCAATCTAAGTAGACTCAGCCACTAATTAATCACATGAAGCCATATTAAGTGGACAATGCCATAGCCAAGTGAAAAATCATCATCATCATATTTTTTATTTTATTACAGATTTATATAGCAATTCATTCTTTATAACTTATCATTTTTATCTCCCTATTAACGCATGATTAGTGAATTTCTATATCTCTCAATCACAAATATTGCCAGACTCATGGCAAAAATACCAATGCCACCTATGACATTTAGCCCTCACTGCAACACAAGGATGTCAGACTCACTATTTACATCAATTGGGAGATTTTAATATAACCATTAATCTTTAATGATACAACTATAGGGGCTTTGTCTTATATAGTATATCATACTTTATTATATAGATCATATCCTTTCATATTTTAGTCAATTCTTACATTATCAAACCAATGCCGCCATTCTGTCACCCTGGCAGTCGTCATCCCAAGGGTGTCGATCGTTTTTGAATTAGTCAGGGTTGGTGACACCCCTGTTAATCTATCCACTGGCTAATACATTAATCTCATAATAATAGTCAATAAGATTGGGATAATCTATCCACCAGTTAATCAATAAATCTCATAGCAAAAGGTCAAGAAAGTCATCCCAGCAAGCACCCAAACCTCAGTGCATATTATCCGCTTTAGCACAGTGCATCCTTACCAAGAACCTCACCGGCCTCACAGATTTGTCCCTTCCTGGGTATATTACATCCTTACCAGGAACCTCACCGCCACTCTAAGCCCATCTTAATATCAAATAAACAATTATCTCAAAACTCAATCAAATAACTATATATCCAAACTTGAACCAATAACCAAATATCCAATTTACCAAATAACTAAATGGCCAAACCTTATTCAAATAACCAAATTTAAACCAAACCTAGTTCGCAATATCCACATTTTCATGCCATCCCAGCATCATACAAATTTCTAATCACCCTACCACCACAAAAATCCAAATGCCACATATGGCACATGTTATAATTTCACATTACTCATACACAATATTTCATACATCTTAGTCAAAATAGTTCAATCATTTAACATGTAATACATAATCAAATTCAATACTAGTCAATTTCCAAAACAATTATCCAATTCAATTACATACTACTAGTATGTTAGACATTCATCTCAAATGTCAATCAACACAATCATATTACAAATGCCAATTCATCATTCTCAATGACAAAACAACAAAATTATTCAATTATGCATAAGCATATCATCCTACAAAAAGCGTGCCACATGCAAAATAGATAATCAGTTAGTCAAACAAATTTATTTAACTATTGTAACCAAATGAATGCAATGATTCCTGTACAAACCAATTTCACAAACTAAAACTGAATTCAATTACCAACACTTGTTTAGGAAATTTTTATAGCTTCATTATTTTAAATTCACATATTTTGTGAAACAATAATAATTCAAATGCTTAAACAAGAACATATCAGCATCATCAAACATTCAAACAATATGCATATAAGCATCACCACACTTCCCTGTGCTACTCAGATCATAACAATTTCATATCATCAATTACATACATAATTAAATCATCCTTATGCTGTCACTATATCATCATGTGCATTTCATTCAAAAACCATCTATGTCATATCATAACCATTCATATGAATGACATTTATACCAAATATTCCAAGTGCCTCTTTTTCCTAACTCATGCCTTTAATATACAATGACAAGTTCATCAACCTTTATTGGCATGTCATTTTCTATTTCTTCTAATACCTTATGCCATCATGGTTCTGGGCTCATCTCTCAACTTAAAATTATCACTTAGATAAGCTCATAGGCTCTGATACCACCTGTAACACCCCTCTCTGCCGGGGCTATTACTCCATTTACACTACAAATACACTATGATTATACTATGATTTTCCCATTTCTAAGGTGGGGTTGCTTTGATACAATTTTCTAATTTACCTAATTTCTAATAGGATTCTTACAAAAAATTTGACAGAGTTTTCCCTAAAATATCTAAATTAGAACCTAATATATATCATATATCAACAAATAATTGAACTAATAAACATAAAATAATAATTTAAACTAACCCATTTTATCCATAGCCCAAGACTTGTATTACACCATTATGGCACTACATCTTAGGAAAAACATATCATGCTGTCATAATATTATTATACATCATATTTTAAGATATGTAAATTCATTTCTTTAATACACCAATTACAATTTTACACATTATACAATTTTACATTAATACAAATTTCACAATGGGATTCCAATCCCGATTGTACATCATACCATCAAAAAGGTCTTCATTTCTTCTCATAAATCATTTACTTGACCTGTTAGCTAAAAATTTAAACAAGAAGGTGTGAGTTTGAGCAATTCAGTAAGTAATCAAATGTCATCAATGATAATTAAGTCACAATGAGTATGTTTCATATCAAATAATTAATATTCATCATTATAAACAATCACAACAAATATATGTTAATCAATTAATACCAAATAAAGAATTCCATGTTATTATTGGTCTCATGTAGATGAAGAACTCAAGAGAGGAGGGGTGAATTGAGCATATAAAAATTATGGTCAAATAAAACTTGATGAGTTAAGAGGAAGTAGTGATGCAGTGTATATGTAATTTCCATGTTTGATTGTATGACTGCTTCTCTTCCAAGTTCAACTTCTCTTAGTTATTCCTATGTCAAACAAGTTATAGTGTGTGTGTGTGTGTGTGATGATGATGATGTGAGTGATAATATTATACTTAATGAAGTAATGAAGTATATAAAACAATTGCTCAATCAACTAATGAAAACAATGGAGTGCATAAAAGATAGTGCAGGCAAGCAAACGCACACAAAGACAATACAATTTTTATAGTAGTTGGGGAACCCCGTCCCTACATCTACTCTTCCAAGGGCACTAACTCATTGTGCCTTGGGTTCCGCAATATCCCATATAATGGAAGTACACTAGTGTCCCCGATACTCTTCTAGATTTCAAGTCTATGGGGTGTAAACAAGTGTCCCCAACACTTCTTCTAGGTTCCAGCTCCAAGGGGCATAAGTAAGTGTCCATGATACCTTTTTAGTTTTACGAGTTCATTGGGAAACTCACTGGTTTCAAAGGTTACAGCAAACTTGATGGTTTTTTCCTGAATTCACCAATAACTCATACAATGTGGTTTTCACAAGCTCACAAGTAACTCACATAGCTAATTTGACAGAACTCTTTTTGCACAGTACATTGCTTCTTTTCTTAGGCTGATTTGTACAAAGACTAAGCTTATACATAAAATGATTTCTCATTGAAGCTCATTAGCTATCAAGGCTCCAGGTATATGATTATGATACAACTTTTAAGGTCATTTTCTATTAGTGCAATGGAGATTGATTGTCTAGGATAAAGCATAGTTTGACTGAGAGAGATGTTATATGTTCATGCTCTATTTTTATTTTTCTCTTAGCTTCCTCAACCTTCTTCATTGTTGTTGCACTACTTTTATACTACTTTAGTTAAAGGTAGTTGGCTTTCTATTAACATTGAAAACCATTTTGATTTCTCCCATTGGAAAGCTATCTTCTGGAGAAACTCGCTTGTAGCTAGAAAGCTTGCAACACTGATTTTGAAGAAGGTGCCTTTCCATTTTTAGCAAACGTCAAATCAGGACTTTTTTGGTTGACTAAGTCATTTATTATTATGGAAAGATGCCCATTATTCCTAAAGGGATGCAGCCTCTGAAGGTTGTAATGTTTATCAGAATGTGGACTGCTTTCCTTTGAATTTCTTTTCATCTTCAGCTAATCTCGAATTGTTTGGTCTCCTTTATAAAAATTGTTTCGAATGAGGTTTTGACTAGAAAGTGCAATCAACGATGTCTTGTCACAAATGGCTACTACTCTTCATGATATATCATATTTTATCTAAGGACTTTGTCACTTGAATTTGTCTTTTGTAAATAATAGTAAAAGTGACTCTGAGTAGATCCATATAGTATACCACTTTGTTAATATCAGAAGTTGTTGTAGCAGTTCACTTCATCTTCTGATTTATCTATTATAAGTAATAATTAAATCGTAGAGGCTTAGACCAAGTTTCTCTTCTTCATTTGTTCATCAGACGATGTTCTCTTGACAGACGAAGTTTCCTTCATTAAGTGAGGTGGCTTTGTCTGCTGCTTTGTCTGTTATAGATGGTAGTACAGTCAAAGCTTCTTCATAGCAGACGAAGTATCCTTCACCAGACGAAGTCTTCTTCTCATCAACCAAAGTGCCTTTGTCTATTGTAAGTAACAAATGATTCTTCTTGATAGACAAGGCTTCTTTCTTGATAGATAAAATAGACTTTGTCTGTTGTTTGTCTGTTAAGATCAATAGATGAAGTTGCAGCCTATAAACAAAGTCTTCTAAATGGTTCATTGTAAGGCCCTGGAAAATTTTACAAATGTAAATTTTTGTTATTGTAAAGTTTTGCTAATTTTGCCGGGTCGAT